>JAODAL010045005.1:0-32330 GCA_025379985.1 Phyllomedusa bahiana | reverse complement strand
GGGCCTTTTCCTACAACTGTGTCATTGTCCCATGTCTGCCTATGTGCTGCTGTGGCTGCTCCCGTGACCTACACACTGTGCATTGTGCATGTCTGCCCTCTGTTTTCCCTGGGGCTGTGCCGTGACCTCACACTGTGCATTGTCCCCCTGGGGCCACTCCTTTTTTTTGCCCCCTCCGAATGTTTTTGTGCCAGCTGCCCTCATGCTGTGCTGTGGCTGCTGGGGGCCTCCCAAACTCTGTTTGTGCTATGTTGCCCTCATGCTGCTGTGTGGCTGTCCGTGACTACACACTGTGTATTGTCCACTGTCTGATTTTTCTGGCTGCTAGGGCGCTGCCGTGACCTAGACACTGTGTCATTGTTCCACTTTTGGGGCCCTATCCTGTTTTTGCCCCCTCCAGAATGTCATTGTCCCCACTCTTGACCTCATGCTGCTGGGCTGCCCGGCCGTCCCCCCACACTCTGTCCTGCTGTTGCCACCTGAGCCCTAGCTTGTTTTTTTCCAGCGTCGCCGCTGACTTTATCGGCTACTTTCCCTCTTCATTTTTTTGGTCAGTTTTGCCCTTTTAAAGTCCCCGGGAATTTTATAGTGAAGCGTTCAAAGAGTGGCGGAGTCAGTGCGTTTTAAACTAAAACAAAACATTGTATGAAGACCAAACCCAAAAGGCTCCCTCTGTATTTAAGCATGGCACAACGTTTCAGCACCCTGCAGGCTCTGTGCAGCCTGGAAAAAAGTGTTTTTTTCGTGATTCGTGCTGAAGTAATTCGGAATGAAGTTATTTTTGCCGAGAAATTCGGCGAAAATAAAAAAAACGAATTTCGGGAAAATTTTCCCTTTTCTACAACATTTAAAAATTTATTGCAGTCCCCTGGTTTGTTTTGGGGTGAGCTCAGTTGTAGCATATTGGTTATTTATTTGTATAAATTACGCCTGTAGTCAGTGGTGCGAATGCTGCCATATTAATCCATATAACATTTAAATACTCTTATTGCAATCCGTACGTCTGTTTGGCGCATAGAGCTCAGTTGTACGCATATTGTTTTATACATTTTATAGTAAATTACGCCTGTTGTCAGTGGTGCGAAGGCCGCCATATTAATCCATATAATATTTAAATACTCTTATTGACTCCTTTTTCCGGCACTTTTTAATCTGTGGGTCATGTAGATTTAAGGGTCATGCTGCGGTCCAGGACAGGGATCGTCACTGTCCAGTTCAACTAAAATTGTGTTTCAAAGACTCCTTTTTCCAGAACTTTTTAATCTGTGGGTCAGACAGGTTTAAGGGTCATGCTGCGTTCCAGGACAGGGCTAGTCACTGTCCAGTTCAACTAAAATGGTGATTCAAAGACTCCTTTTTCAGGCACTTTTTAATCTGTGGGTCAGACAGGATTAAGGGTCAATGCTGCCATTCCCAGGAATCTGGGATAGTCAATGTTTCCAAGATGTCAAACTAAAATGATGGTTCAAATAATACTGCCTTCTGGCACTTTTTAATTTGTGGGTCATGCAGGTTTAAGGGTCATGCTGTGGTACAGGACAGGGATAGTGAATAGTCTGTGACTTTTTTTCTGTGACTCTTGTTGCCTAATTGTCTTGCCTAAGATGTAGCACGTATCCAGTTTCCTGTTGTGGATGTTAATTCCAGTTTCTCCACCCCTGTTTGGGTGTAAGAATGAAGCTGTTGTTCTTCTCCCATAGACTTTAATGGTCATCGGCGATAATCTGTTATCGACTATCGACTTTCGGCATGATAATTGCCGAAATCGACTATCGTCTCGATAACGATAGTTGACACAATCGATCATCACTAATTAAGACCCATCAGGATATGATACCTGTTAATTGTCCAGTTTCAAAGGTCTTTGTTCCCACTCAGTTTTAGCTAAGATTATTTAAACAATTATCTGATTTTGTATTATCTAGACATCCTGGTGTGTCTGGCAAAAAGAGATTATTTCTCGCATTTATTGGTGGCCTTCTTTGTCTCGAGATGTGGGGGCCTATGTGGCAGCTTGTGATGCCTGTACTCTGGCAAAGTTTCCCAGAACTTACCCTCCTGGTGAACTTTGCCCTCTACCGATACCTTAGCATCCGTGGACTCACATATTCATAGATTTTATGACCGATCTTCCTACCTCTGAGGGCAAGTGTTTTATTTGGTTGGTAGTGGATCGCTTTAGTAAAATGTGACATTTGGTTCCATTAAGGGGTTTACCATCATCCAAAAAGCTTGCAGAACTTTTTATGAAACAATTTGTTAAACTGCATAGGTTACCCGAGAATATTATTTCTGACAGAGGGGTTCAATTAATTTCCCGTTTCTGGAGAGCTCTCTGTAATGCTCTGGATATCACCCTGTCCTTCTCCTCTGCTATCCACCCCAAGATTAATGGGCAGACAGAGAGAGTGAACCAAACTGTTATGCAAAAATGTCATCATTATGTCACTGATGAGCAGGCTGACTGGGTACAATACTTACCTTTGGCTGAAAATGCTATTAATAATCAAGATAATAGCTCGTCTTGTATCTCTCCGTTTTACAGTAATATGGTTTTCACCCGAAACATGTATCATTGTCTAGTGCGACTTTTGATCACAGTGGAGTTGATATTATCGTTAACGATCTGTACACAGTCTGGGCCCAAGTTCAGAAGAACTTTGTTAATGCCCAAAACATCCAAAAGAAAAAGAGTGACAAAAGGTATCTTTGTTCTAGAGGGTTTTCTGTTGGGGATAAGGTATGGTTGTCCACTCAAAAGCTTTGTTTAAAGATTCCCTCTGTTAAACTTGCTCCAAGATTTGTAAGTCTTTATGTAATTCAAGAGGTGTTTAATCCACTTAAGTTACCCCCTTGTCTCTGTGTCCATAATGTCTTTCATCGCCCGCTACTAATAAGTTACATGCCGTCTTTCACTTCGCTCTCTAAACTCTCTCCTCCAGTTAGAATTACGGGTGAGTTAGATTATGAAGTCACCCGTATCCTAGATTCTTGCAAAATTCAAAGGTCTTTGCAGTACTAAGTCCCCTGGAAGGGTTACAGCTAGATACATACAGGCGGAATCCCTGATCAAGGAATTCCATGACTCTCAACCAGACAAACCCAAACCAGGCGAGGGTCCGGTGGCCCCTCCTAAAAGAGGGGTACTGTAAGGACTCACTTACCTGATCAGTCTCCTGCTTGTAAGGTGCAATGCTCTGCATGAGTTAATTCTCGTTACTGAAAGTGTTCTCACCCCTGGCTTGTTTTCTGGTATTCCTTCTGATTTCTGAATTGCGGCCTGACGTTACCACTCTGTTGCTGACTCAGACTGTTTGACCATTCTTTCTCCTGACGAGCCCTACACTTAGTAGCATAAGGACTGACGCCCAGTTGGGGTCTGCCATTTAGGGCAGTTCATCAAATATGCAGGGACAGTGGGCTTGGGTTTAGGCAGGGCACACTGTACCTCCCTTGACAAGGCATAAGAGACTCTCACATACATAAGCAACAGCATGGAAGACATTAGACAGCAGAAAAGGGCAGTGTAGCTGTGACTCCAGCACTGATGTGGGATAAAACACTCACTAAACAGCCAACACCATCTCTGTGGCTCTCTCTGTCTTCTACTTCCTCTTCCAGTAAAACATCAATGGGAAATTATAACATATAGGATGACATGTATGAAGATCGGCACGTCAGAGCGCCTGTTTTCGCCCCATCTAAAGTGAAAGCTGCGCCTCAATTATGTCGGCGCCCGAAGTGCGCTAATACATGTGGTGTAAAGTTCACTGCACCTCGCCAATGTGTCAGGCGCAGTGCAGAACTTAGGCACAGAAGGACTGCGCCTAAGATTCACCGCCCGAGGAGGTGCGCTCATACATGCGGTGAAAAGTTCCATGCGCCTCGCCAGTGCGTGAGGCGCAGTGCGGGACTTAGGCGCAGAAGGACTGTGCCTAACATGTATTCCGATTCGAGAAAGGCTGGAAATCAGCGGAAAATCGATAAATATGTTAGTGAATAGCAAAGAGTTGTCTTTCAAATGAATGAATGAATAAAGAGAAAAATCAAAGTTGAATAAAAGACATAGCAATGTATAGAATAAGTTGATCGTTTAAAATTAAAGCAAATATATATAAGCTCTCCAAAGAAAGAAAGAATAGCTAGAACAGGTCTTAAAAAAATGGAGAGAATTGAACTAATTTTACATCAAATAAGCCAATGCAGATGTTGCATAGATGTGAATTTTGGTCTATTGTTTTATGAAATAATGAAGATGTATTTGTACAGATGTGAATTTTGGTCTATTGTTTTATTCAAAAATTAAGATGTATTTGTTCTTCATTCACATTGTATTCTATTTTGTATGTCCAGCAAGAGCCAGCACAGCACAGGGCTGGCTGGGACCTGTGGTTCTCCAAGCAGGATTTCTATGTTCCCAGGGCTTAGTTCTGGACGTATTTACAGACGTGTTTATGTCCGTAAATACATCACCAACTGAGCCTTAAATAATGACCAAGTTGCTTAGAATGGCTACCTACATTCCCCATAGTAAATAATGGGGAATGTATTTCCGACGCGAAATCGGTTGCAAATACGTTGCAGATACACGTCAAAAAGTGTGGCATGTGTTTGCTATGTAATTACGGAACGGATTTTGCGTCAGAAATACATTGCACAGTATGAAGATGAAGAATAAAATGCATTTGTCAAACAAATGAATTACTTAATAAACCGACATAGCCAAGTGCTGGAAAAATTAAATCAATGTATTAATAATTTTTTTACAATAACATTAATGACAATATATATATATTAGCTGCCAAGAAAAAAATATCCCCTACAAATGTATTGCAAATTCTGTGAAAATTACACAAATTTTAATCACATAAGCCAATGCAGATGTTGCACAGAGGTTGGACAGATGTTTTCTTACACATTTTCCATAACAATTGTTGATGTATTGGGGCTGCTTAGAAGTTGAATGCAATTCAGTATATAAAACAAAAGGTTTGTGGGGACCTGTGGTGTACTGCTGTAAGTGTAGAACTCGAGCGCATTACAAGAATACCCCGATCCACTTTGACTTTTCCGCTCAGATAGACCACATTCAACTAGGTCTGCCTGTCGGAGCTGTTGAACGCTGCAATGCGCCTCACTTTGCAGACCCGCGATCATGCATGCCTCGGAGTTTTCAAATTTGCCGCGTCCCGCCCCAGAACGCCCACGGCGCGCCCATTGCACGCCCCTTCATGTTAGGCGCAGCCGAAAGTGGCGAAGGTTGCGCCTAACATCGCATCCCTGCGTCCAACAGGGGATTCGAGCCGGTGAGGCACAGTTTTCGCCAGAAAACAGGCGCAACTCCCGATCATACATGTCGCCCATAGTGTCTACATAGTTTAAAACCTTATTATCCTAGCTTTAGTTGCTTGAAAAAGTCCCTCTTTGGTTCTTTATGCCCTGAACCCAATTTTTATTTTTTTTTACTTCGACACTACTAGTGTTGAGCGATTTTTATCGACAAAGTTGAAATCGCAGGTTTTTTGGTGGATCGACATTTATCAGATCATGCGGTAATTATGGTTAAAATTCTGTGCATCATCTATTAAGATTGAGCCATGTTCGGCGCCACTTCTGGTCATTTGGCGGCCAGCAAATCAGATTACAGAATAGAGCAGGTGTGAGATGTGTGTGCGACGTCATGACTGGGATGTGTATGGTTGCGATTGGCTGAAAAATCACATGGACCTTCGTTTTAAACATATGAAACAGCCCGTTCATTGTTCAGCCTTAGGCCTGTTCACACGGTTTATTTGGGCTCGGATTGCGCCGTATCTGCGCTCCGGATTTGCGCTGCAGTACGCAGCCCAATCCGTCACCTGTCATTATGGTAATCCACTGCTCTCAAGAGAACAGTGGATTCCGTCACTCCTCCCCCGCTCGGCGGAATCCGACGCGGGGGGAGGAAAGTGACAATGCACACGTATTTACGGCGCGTACGCGCCATAAACAATGCGTTGTCTATGGGGACGGGGGCGGCGCCCCCGGCCGCGCTCCGGCCCTGCCCCCATCCCGCCCCTTATTCACGGCGGATTTGTGAGCTCAATACGGCTCACAAATCCGTCGGGAATAAGCCGTGTGAACACGGCTTTAGTGTCTCTCAGCATCTCATAGGAATAGGACGTGCGCGCTGCCTGTGGCCAAACGTCAGCGAAATTAGTCTCATTTATGCAAGAGAAACCTCTACTATTAGCTGTGATCCTTCCAATTTTAGTTGATTAGAGATTTGGAGATGTTATGTAGTTAGCTAGAGAATTTTAAAGCAGCATCTAACGCTGTAAAGTCCGGGAGGGAGCGGGGGAGGCCCCGCGGGCGAACACAGAAAGCTCTATCTATAAAGATCACCGGGATTAAAGTCACCACAGGTCTTAGTGTAGACATTGCACTGCCAATCATCTTTATTATTAACAGTTTGCTATTGAAATATTCCTGGATATGGGCAGCCTGAACTTATATTGGATACAATCATTTCTAGTAAACTGCAGGTCTCTTTGTTAGGTGCAAAACTCACTTTTATTTATCAGTATATACTATTTCAGATAGGTGATCATTTTCATTTTTTACCCATTCCACCTGTGTGATATATCCACCTTTGCAGTTAAAAATTAAATCCAGCAATCTTGTAGTCAGCATAGGTTGTTTGTTGCCAAAAATACAGTGTATTATACGATAACATAACAGATACGTGTTTTTTTGACTTTTGCGCACCCAGCTGTTGTCATTGACGGCAGCAGCATCACGTAATCTTAAAACAGCAATTCTATAGCACCACAGTTGTGAATTGAAAGGTGCAAAAAATACCGTGTATTATATGAAAACATAACAGATTCGTATTTTTTGACTTTTTCGCACCCAGCTTTGTTCATTGATGCAGACATCCACGTTATCAAGATAAATCTTAAATACAGCAATATCTATAGGTCACCACAGGTGAAAGTGAAAGGTGCAAAAATAATACCGTGTATTATTGAAACATAAACGTTTTAGTGTTTTTTGCCACTTTTGCCCAGTCCAGATTTGTGATAGACACCCTGGCAGTTAAATTTGAATTCCAGCTATTTTTGTTTTGATTAGAGGGATTGGAGGAATAGCTGTGATTTGCCGTCTTTTAATATAAGAGACTTTCCAAATTACTATTCCATACCTTCTCAAATTTTTTTATTTCTGAACATGGAGCGAAATGCAGTGTGTGGTAAGCGAGACAAAGAGGGGTTAGGACATGGAGGTAGAGGTACGAGAGAAGGTGGCTCCTTCCAGTGCTGGCGACAACACGCATCAGAGGATCGTCAGTTGCAGGACCGTAGGCCTGTCATCGCTGGTGTCAGGGCCCTGTGTATTAAGTAACGAAATCGTCGGCCAATCTGTCTTTCAGTGGGTTAATGACAACCTGATCTAGCTGTTCATACCTCCTCGTCCACTCGCAAGTCTACGGCCACAAATGTCGTCATCCGCTTCATCAGCATCAGTCAAAATGAGGCTGCCCAAAATGTCAACTCGTGTACCCACCCAGTGTGTTAATATCAATTCCATTTGTCTGTTAAGTGACCTCTTTTTTATGACAAAATGCGGTTTTGGGGGTCAGAAGGCGTGGTTTAAAAGATCACGAGGATGTGATTATAGTTCTGCTCTGGCGGCCCATGTTACTGATGCCATCAGAAGAGGTGAAGGAAACCGGTCATATCGGCGAAAAAATCCGGGCGGTCGGCAAGCCTTGCAGTGCCCCTTGCTTGTAGCCCGCAGCTGCTGGATGCAGAAAGTCAGGACGACCAAGTCACCTGTGTTGATGATGATGATGATGACGACATTGCGGATCCATCCTGGTCTTTTCCGCAGAATTTGCTTGCGAGCGCTTCATCAGTGGACGAGGAGGAAGACGATGGGGTAGTGTCAATACGGGTCCCGCCACAAAAAGGGAGAGGGCGGTCGCAGAAGTCCGCTGATATGATTCCGCCAGCCACGGTCAGCGCAAACCCCGCTCCTCGCTTATCGCCGTCAAAAAGGTCCAGGACCTCTCAAGCCTGGGCCTTCTTTGAGCAAGCCTCTGATTCACCCAGCGATGTCATATGCCGCCTTTGCCGAATAGCATAAGTAGAGGCAAGAACCTTAAGTGGTTAACCACCACCAACATGTCTAGTCACATGCAGCGAATGCATGAGTTGAAATGGAGGGAACACTTGGCCAAAAAGGCCAGACCGACGCCGGGCCTCCAACCACTGTCACACCCTCTGTCTCCGCCTCCTCCTCCTCCGCCACCACCAAGCGTTCCTCAGCTGCCCATGTCTCTCAGAGTCATGATCAGGGATCAGCGCTTCAGCCTCCACCGTCGCCCGAGTACCACCAGCACCACCAGAGACCCATCCTACCCCTTCTCCTTCCGCCAGTTTGACGACCTGCACGCCGTACAGCGGCCAGTCTAGCAGCCAGCCTTCTGTCTTCCAGGTTTGGGAGCAGAAGAAACACTTTAACCCAACCATCCCAAAGCCAAAAGCCTGAATGTCGGCATTGCCAGGCTTTTGGCCTTGGAAATGTTGCCTTTCCGTCTGGTGGACACAGATGGGTTCCGCCACGTCATGGCCCTCGCCTGCCCCCAATACCAGATGCCGAGCAGGCATTTCTTTGCCAGAAAAGCCGTCCCGCCCTGGCCAGCCACGTGTCATCTAAAATTTCAAGCGCGTTGTCTGCATCTGTGTCCGGAAAAGTCCATCTCACCACCGACACATGGACTAGTAAGCACGGCCAAGGCCGCTATATCTCTGTGACAGCTCACTGGGTGAGCTGGGTGGATGTCTCTGGGGGTGACGGTGGCTCTCAGGCTCGGCGCACGCTCTTCAAAACCGCAGGGATGGTGCAGGGCTCTTTCCCACAAGGTCCTCTGGTGGCATCACGTGCCCAGAGACACCAGGCCGTGTTGAAATTAATCTGCCTTGGAGACCGTCCACACACAGGTCAGGAGCTGTGGACGGCTCTCCGCAACGATACGAGCGCTGGCTGGGTGACAAGAACCTTGTGCCAGGCAAGGTGGTGTGCGATAACGGGCGAAATCTGCTGGCCGCCCTTAAGATCGGTAGGCTGGAGCACATCCCTTGCCTGGCACATGTCATGAACCTTGTCGTCCAGAAATTTCTAAAGAGCTACCCGGGTCTGGACTGCCTGCTGAAGAAGGCTCGAGGTCTGAGTTCGCACTTCCGCCGTTCGCACCCTGCTTCGTCCCGCCTGGCTGCGTTGCAGCGTCAGCTCGGCCTCCCCGTCAACCGTCTCATTGTTGACGTGGCAACACGCTGGAATTCCACCCTCCACATGCTCCAGCGATTGTGGCAGCAGCGCAATGCCATTACGCAGTACGAAGTGACACATGGCCTGACAAGCAGCGGTGCGGACCTCGGGGTGTTGAGCCACCGAGAGTGGAGGCAGGTGAAAGAGCTCTGCACCATCCTTGCCAGTTTTGAAGAAGCCACCAAAATGGTCAGTGCGGACGATGCCCTTGTCAGCATGAGCATTGTGGTGATCTTAGTTCTGGAACGATCGTTGGACACTCTGAAACATCAGGTCCCGCCAGCGACGGAGGAGGAGACGGACACAGATGCAGACACGGAGCCTTTCTCTCCATCAAATCCACAAGGCCCGACAGTTTCTCAATTTTATCGGTCTTCATTAGGCAGTGGTTCAGGGTCCAGAGCTAGTGCAAGGCGGCACCTCAGCTCTCAGGGTGCATCATCTGAGGCAAGTCAGGGCTGTGTTGAAGCTGTGCCGGAGGAAGCGGAGGAGGAGGGAGGAGGAGGTATTCCTAGACACCGACGTCCCTGCCTTGGAAAGAGGTTGGCGTGAATTTGAGGCGATGAGGAAGATGAGTTTGCTAGTGCCCCTCAACCCAGAGGCTTGGGAACTCAAGGCTCCATCTCTCACATGAGTGCTTGGATGCTCCATTCCTCCAACATGATCCTCGCATTAAGGCCATCAAAATGAACAACAGTTACTGGGTGGCCACCCTCCTGGATCCCGGTACAAAACAAAACTCAGCACTTTCCTTCCACCCACCCAAATAGAGAGTAAAATGCAGGAAATGGAGACCTTGCTGATTGATCAACTGGAGACATCTGTTGCGTCTGCTTCACGTTCTTCAAATGTCACGGTGGAACAACGCCAGCGACGTGACAGCAGTAGAGTGCCAAGTAGCCGTAGCGGCAGCAGCGGCAGCAGCAGGCAAGGTGGCAGAAGCCTAATTGGGTGACCTCTGGCAATCTTTTTTTACCACCTCACCAACGCATGCAATGCAGGCCACAGATACAACACCCAGAGACCAGCTTAAGATCATGGTGCAGACTATCTGCGTCTCAACACCGATGTTTTTGCATGTGTTCCGGACCCAATAGACTTCTTGGTATCCAAAATGGACGAATGGCCCGAGCTGGCTCGCCACGCCATAGAGGTGTTGTCCTGCCCAGCAGCCAGCGTCATATCTGAGCGGACCTTCAGCACAGCCGGAGGAGTCATTACAGACAAACGCATCCGGCTTCCACAGATAATGTGGATCGTTTGACTTTCATCAAGATGAATCAGGCATGGATCTCTGATGATGTTGTGGCCCCAATTGCCGAGGTCACCGATTAGTTGCTGGTCTACTTCACATTCCTCTCCAAACAGAAATGGTCCTCTTGAAAAACTTATTTTTTTAAATGATCATTTCTTACTGCAATTTTTATTCTCAATTCCCAACAGTTCATTTTGCTGGTTTTGCTGTGAGGAGACTAAAAGACACCAAGGTTTCATGACAAAACCATATTCCATTTACTCACTTCATCTTTAGATTTTTTCACATTGTCAATGGTTTTGGGGTCATGTTGCCTCACAATTTTAACAGTGGCTGAGAAGTCATATTTATAATTTTTTGGGGTCATGTTGCTGTGAGATACAGCAATAATCATGGTCCTTTGGAACAGAAATGTGGCTTCTAAGTGCATTTCTCCTTCACAATTTTTAACAGTGGCTTAGAAGTCATATTTATAATTTTTTGGGGTCAATGTTGCTGTAGAATACAGCAATAATGTATGGTCCTTTGGAACAGAAATGTGGCTGTTTAAGTGGCATTTCACCTCACAATTATTAACAGTGGCTGAGAAGTCATATTTTATAATATTTTTTTTGGGGTCATGTTGCCTGTGAGATAAAGCTATAATCATGGTCCTTTGGAACAGAAGCGTGTGGCTTCTAATGCATTTTCTCCCTCAACAATTTTTTAACAGTGCTGAGAAGTCATTTTTAGAATTTTTGGGTCATGGCCCTCTGCTTTGAAATGCAGCAATACTACAGGCCTATTCTAAAAAATGTTGTTTCTAAAAGACATTTGTTCTTCACAATTGTTCAAAAGTGGCTAGGGGTCATGTTTTGAATTTTTGGGGCATTTTGCTGTGACATGCAGCTTATACTACCAGTCCTATTATAAAAAATGTTGTTTCTTCTAACAGACATTTGTTCTTTCACAATTGTCAAGAGTGTGGCTCAAGGGTGATGTGCACTGTCAGAAACAGGAAATAGGGTAGGACCACTGTAATGGACAACATATTGCAAAAATGACTTGTTTTTGCAATACTTTAACAGAGCTATCAAACCCTGTATTGAGTCAACCCATTTAATATAGTTAATAAAAAGAGAGAACAAAGACATGGTGGGAATTCACATCTACTTTAAAAAATGTGTTTTCCTAGAAATATACTACTAAAAAACCTTGCAATGTACAAAATAGCTGTTAAAAAATTCCTCTGAATTGTACAAGGGAGGTACAGGAAACCTCGACCAGATGAGGTTATTCAGAGGACATGGAGTTAATGGATCAGACAGACAGAACAAGACAGAGACCATTCCCCAGCACGTAGAGTAAAATGAGAATAAAGAATGCAGAAAAAGGGCACCTGGTGTAACATTGAGCGTTAACCCACCAGTATTTCCAAGTGAAACTCCAATGGACCGCACTCATACGGAGGGTCAAGAAGCGTACCAGGTCTGACTGTGTACTGAGGAAGGTTGGAAGTTCTCACTTCCGCACTCAGCTTCAGCACGAACAGTTTCCGTTTGCTAGCTTACTCAGGCATTTTAACCTGCGTGATTAATAGTTGAACGGACCGCCAGCCGGGGCACTCACCGCAACCCACTGGTATCTCCGCCCTGGGTCAATGCTGAGGTCACAGGACAGGTGTTATAGTCATGTCCAGTTCAATACTAAAAATGGGTGGTTGAAAGAACTCCCTTTTTCCGGCACTTTTTAATCCTGGGTGTCCAACCAGGTTTAATTGTCATCTGCGGGTCCAGGACATAGGTAATAGTCCAATGTCCATTTCAACTAAAATGGTGGTTGAAAGACTCCTTTTCCGGCACTTTTTAATCTGTGGGTCAGAACAGTTTAAGGGTCATGCTGCGACCCAGGACAGGTTTTGTTAATGTCCATTCAACTAAAGTGGTGGTTAGAAAGACTTCTTTTTTCCGCACTTTTTAATCTGTAGGGGTCATGAGCAGCCGGTTTTTAGGGTCATCGCTGCGTTCCAGGACTGGGAAATTCAATGTCCATTCAAGTAAAATTATGGTTCAAATAATACTGGGCCTTCTGGGACTTTTTAATTTGTGGGTGATGCGGTTTAATGGTCATGCTGTGGTACAAGACAGTGGATAGTGAATGGTGTGTGACTTTTTTTTCTGTGGCTTTTATAGCCTAAGAGTTGTGCCTAAGAATGTAAGCAGTTATCCATTTGACTGTTTGTGGCTGTTAATTCAAGCTTCTCCCAGCCCAGGTTTGGGGTAAATGAAAGTTTGTTGCTCTCCCATAGACTTTAAAATGGTCATCGGAGATGATTGACTATCGACAATCGAAAAACCTATCGATGTACTGCCGATATTGACTATCGCCCGATGTCGATAGCCAACGTAATCGCTCAACACTAGTTATAGCAATGAGGGTGTTACAAGGAGCCTGAAGCTGAAGGCTCTGCAGACATAATAAGCATGAAGGAGACTGCAGAGCTATCCTCTCCCGACCATCCCATCTCTTCCACATGCACACACAGAATGATGATGTCACAGCTCTTCAGGAGGGGAGCCTCGTCCTCCTGCAGTAGAATACACTCCAACAGAATAAGAGAGAATCGTCGCCGCTGTAAATTGGAAACTGAAGCTGATATTATTAGCTTAAGTCTACAAAACCTTTAAATGATAAAACCCCTTTAAGACTACTGTATATTCCCATATGGCAGTGTCAATGAAGCAACGAGCCGCACCACTAAAATATAAACTTGCAAAACTTTTCTATCCACTTTAGTAATATTTCAGAAATATCTACGGTATGTTCACGATTTGTTGCTTGAATCTTTCCCTGTTTGGTTCAACATTGATTCAACTGAATGTGTGAAAAACATTTGAGACTTCCCAAACCCTACCTTTTTTCACTCTGATTCTAACCCTAAATCGACCCTAATCATGACTATCTGTAACCTGAACTCTAAACTGAGGTTAAAGTTAGGTTTTGTCAATTATTTCTGCAGGACTTAAAGGGGTTTTATTGTTACAAAGATCATGTCTCAGATTATGGGGACAGTAAAAATAAGCACTTTTGTAATTGGGTTGCATTACCTCTGTCACTTGGTTTAGCAGATATGAGCTTTTCTGTAAATCTGTGTTCTATTTCTGCTATTGCTGGTTGGACATGCCCCCTGGACGTTTCTCACCCCCTAGACACACCTCCTGCACTGTGATTGGGTGGCTGACATTTCATTCATTCTGTTGGGATATGCCCCTAGACAGGAAACGCCCCGGCCACACCCCCTGAGCTGTGATTGGCTGCCCGCACACTCTGTGTTTACTCCCCTCTGAGCTGTTAAAATCGATAGTGAAACCAAGATCTGCTGGCTCTAGATACATCTCAGCTCTAGGGTGAAGGATCTGGGCAATGACTGCCTGTTCAAAGGGCTTTTGCCAAGAGGTTGATTCACCTCCTCACAGGTCCAGTCCTTAAGCTGCTACTTTGAAAAGAGGGCGTTCTGTTCCTCAGATCTAATGCAAGCCCCGCCTCCTTATGACGTCATCATCTGTAGTGTATAACATAAGGATTCCACACAGTACTTGTACAAGCTGTATGTGTAGTGTAATGCATAGCTGATCTGCTCTGCAAGAGAGAGGTTGGGAGTTCAAGCCCCATCAGTATTTTTTTTTTCTTTTATAAATTGTACACATATGTAAAGATATGAAAATATATGTGTGAACATCTATCATTTTATTTATACACACACAAAGCTCACCTATATAGTGTCCTGTCCTCACAGTCACACCAAGCACTTCCAACATATGTGATACAATGCATATACTCTGGGGGATGAGACATGATATAGGGGAGCTATGTATGTGTATATATATCATTATAGAGCTTGACATATATATTTTAGGTATCTCCACATATGAGTCGAATTTAGGGGGGGGGGATTACTCTGTGAGGGACTAGAACTCCAAACCCCTTCCTTGTACAGCCAAACCTCTACCACTGCACTACCAGCCCAAGTTGGTTACAGGTTGAGGAGTGGATCTTCTCTCAAAGCTGATTGCTTATTTCCCCCATTGTTTTCACTCACATGTCACTGACAGCAAGCAGAGATCTTTACTTGAAGCTGACATTTGTCCTTGTAGTTGAGTAAAGATCTCTGCCTGTTGTCAGTACAATTTGGGTGAACACCACTAGAACAGAAATAAAAGCTGCTGGCTTTCAGTGTCATTTGTGTGTAAACTAAGACATATAACAGGTGCTTGCTGGAGCTTGTGGAGCCTGAAGGCATAAGCATGCAGGAGGCTACAGAGCTGTTATATCCAGACACCCTTCTGCTTCCCCTGCTTCAAACAAAATGATGATGTCACAGTTCTTCAGTGAGGAGAGACACGCCTGCTGACAGGAGAGACACGCCCCTGGATTTCAAACTCAATCTGAGAAAATTAGCTGAACAGCACGAGCAGCTCAAACGATAAAACTCCTTTAACTTACTGGTCCATGCAGCCTCCAGTCCTGCGGCACTCTGATGTCACTAATGTGATGCTGGACTGGAAGCAACATTGGACCACTTAAAAATCTCTAAACCCAATTTAGGGTTAGGGTTACAGTTATGGTTGATTTTTAGGGATTTTTGCAAAATAAAACTTTTTGGGCTGACCCAAACCAAAGCAAATCTGACTGCAAATTGCAACACTAGGCACAATATAGCTTTAAAGGGGCATCCTCAACTTGGATATTTATGGCATAACCAGTTCCCACCTATCAGAACAGGTGTATTAAGAATGGGGGTTCCTTTCCCCCTCTCCACATGTGTGGCTCTCTTTTTTCTTTGGGCATTCTAAGTAGAATGGGAAAGTGTGCTTTGCTGTACTAAGAACTCCAACTAAAGTGATCAGACAAAGCCGTGAGGGTGCGGCCACCTCTCTGTCAGCTGTGGCCACAACAGAAATGAAGATGGGGGAAAGGGACCCGTTTTTAAAATTGGTGTGGGTCCCAAAGGTGGATTCCCATGGGATCAACAATTATAGAATATCCTATTTAAATGTTGTGTAATAGGGATAGGTCCATAAAATCACACACTTTAACTTTAGGGACTTTGTTTTACACATGTCAGTGAGAAAACATCTTTTACGTTGTCAATGCAGCAAAACGATAAAACAAAGTAGGTGGAGGTGTAACTTGAGGCTTCAATGCAAATTTTTCTTCTAGAGGCTTCCAGAACTACCATATGTCAGTATAGTACTGATGCCATCTTATATTGCATAGAGGACTTTGGGCCCCTTCAGGCACCAGTTCCCAGGTACAATTGCTACTTATATAACAACAATATAATACATGTCCTCTGAATACACAGTAAAGTCACATTATTATGATTATTCTATTTTTTATGTCAGTAGTGTTTTACATGTTGTGAGATGACTTAGTGGGCATATACGGTGTGTGATATGCTGTTTGCACACATGCACATTTGAGTCACATTATTATGACCACCTGCTTACATCCAGAATAACCTCCATATGCAGCATGGACAGACGCTAGATTGCCTGGAAGTGACTCAGTAAGACCCTGGTAGGTTGTCACAGATATCTTAAAGCCATGCTGACTGTATCCCACAACTGCTGGAGAGTGCGTGGGAGAGGATCCAGAGAGCAAATGAGATGATTGGTAGTCCTTCAAATGCTGTTGAGTTGAGGTCTGGAGAATGAGGGATCAAGGGCAGTACTTGGAGGTGTTGTTCATGCTCTTCTAACCAACATAGGACATTTTTAGTAATGTGACCTGTTGCATTGTCTTGCTGGAAGATCCCATACACTCCAGGGAAGTCAATCAGCATGTATAGGTGTACATGATCTGCAAGGATGAATTCATACCCATATCAGTTAAGAACTCCTTCCACATGGATAAATGACCCAGAGAATGCCACAAAAACATTCCCCAGACCATAATGCTGTCATCACTACCTTGTGCTCCTCCAGCAATGGTTGAAGGGTGATGTTTCTCATTTGACACATCATTGTTCATCTATTTGATGAAACAGAAAGCTTGACTCATTGGAGAAGTCAACCATTTGGCAATTCTAATGCTACAATACTAAATACTTCAATTTCCAATATTTCAATACAAAGGTCAATTTTCAATACTGCCATGCTGCAGATGCAACTTGGTTTGCAGAGGTGCAGTGACTATTCATTTGCTTCAGGAGCAATGTCGAAAGTAGGAAGTGGTAAAATAGAGAGAATCCAAGCAGCACTTCCAACAGCAAGGCAGAAATGTATTTCCCACCTCATTTACAGTATGGGAAATACATTTCTGCCTTGCTGTTGGAAGTGCTGCTTGGATTTTCTCTTTTTTTGTGACTGAAATTTGGGACTTTTTGGTACAAGTTTTTCCTAGGTGGGCCCCCATGTTATTCTTATCCTTGAGATAGTTTCTTTTTTTTTAAATAGGAAGGGGTCATAATACTGTTACTGCCATGGCTAAAATGAGAGATTTATCAAAATTGTAAAAAGGGATGATTATTGACTTTAGGGCTGCAGTATTCCTTAAACTGCACAGTTTGTGAACTGTTCGAGGCCTGCTAGGGTGAAAGTGTATCTTGAGCGGACACATGCACTATTGCGAGTTAGTAAAATAGAAAGAAAAACACAGAGGTGGCGCTCTATGGTGAAAGTACGTCTGAAGTAAAGCAATTAAAACAACAAATAGAAAAGGTGCTCACCTAGAGCTGTTGTGCGTATTATTATAGATGCACAACACTCGTACGGGCATGGTTGGCTCTATCCGAGCCTCGGAATAGCAGCCGCAGGTCACTCTCTCCGGAGCCGCAAGCAGGCAGCGGGAACGAACAGCAAGGATGAGGATGAAAAATATGGACCCGGCACTCAATTCCAGGAAGAAAAAAACCCTCGTGATTAGCGAGGATATGGTTTTAAATAAAGGTTTTTTATTCCATTAAAAATGAAAAGAGTTACCCTTTCCATATATAAAATACACTTATAACGCGTTTCACACCATCAGACGCTTCTTCAGATAAAAATGTGTTATCTAAGAAGCGTTCTGATGGTGCGAAACGCGTTATAAGTGTGTTTTATATATGGAAAGGGTAACTCTCTTTTCATTTTTAATGGAATAAAAAACCTTTATTTAAAACCATATCTTCGCTAATCACGAGGGTTTTTTTCTTCCTGGAATTGAGCGCCGGGTCCATATTTTTCGTCCTCATCCTTGCTATTGCGAGTTAGTGATATGGAAACTCTGTTACACAATGTGCCATTGACGTAAAGAGGTGAACAATATGAAGATGTGTGAGGGTGGATTGTCATGCATTAGTAGTGCAGCTCATCACCAAAATTACTTGTGTCTAACACAACAGTTCAGCAAACCCTACTATGTATGGGGTTCTGAAGCAGATGGATAGTCACTGCTCCTATGCCAGCCAAGTTACATCCGCAGAACAGGCTTCAATATCCATGACAGTGTTGATATTTGACCCCTCTTGTTTGACAAAGGATTGCCTTCTCCAATGAGTTATGTTTTCCCACTTCATTGAATGGGTGAATGTTGACATGTCAGTCAAAACATCATAGAATAAACACCCTGCAACCATTGCTGGAAGACCACAAGCTGATGGTGGCAGTGTTATGTTCTAGGGAATGTTTTTGTGGCATTCTCTGGACCACTCATCCATAAAGAAGACAATTTAAATCCATCCTTTCAGATCTTGTACACCCATACATGCTGATTGTCTTTCCTGGGAAGGTTGTAATCTTCCAGCAAGACAATGCTACATGTCACATGGCTAGAAATGTCCAGCATTAGTTGGAAGAAAATGACCAAGACTTCCAAGTACCACCCTGATCCCTAATTCCCCAGACTTGCACCAACTGAGCATCTGTGGGATCTCCTCGATTGCTGTGTTCACTCTACACTCTCCCACTCATCATCACCCAGCAACTGTAAGATGCACTGCAGTCAGCATGGCTCCAGATACCTGTGACAACCTACATGACTAGAGATGGGCGAATTGATTCTAACGAAGTGGAATTCGTTTAGAATTTCAGGAAAACTTCGGTTCGGAACGAAGTCGAACTTTGGGGTACTTCGGGTGAACGAAGTGTGCTTTTGATTGATAAAATGGCTGCGAGCACATGGCGCTACATGGGGCAAAGCACTCTGGGAGGAAGAAGGGCATAGCCTGCATGACATGTGCAGAGGTTGAAGCCAATCAGAGACCGGCGGGATTCTGTGAGTCACCGCACTATATAAGTCCGGGCGCGACGCCGGGAGCTCAAAACTCCTCTCACTGTGCTCATCAGGGAAGGTGCTGCCGCGGCTGATAGCTCTTACTGAAGAATTTATTTTTATATAGCGATTTCTGTGGGGTGTCTCAGCTTGTCTCATGGGACTGTTCTCTTAATGTTCTATTTCTAATTTTTTGGGGTATTGGATCTGAAATCCAGCGTGCGTCCACTGCAGCTGCATTTTACATTCAATATCCAAGTGGGATCTAAGCCGTTCCTGTTGTATTCATTTAAAGAAACAGCGTTTTTACAATACAAATACCACTTCATTTTTGGGCTGCTCATTCTATTGAGCAATTTACATCCAGGGGTTAATTAAGCGTTGTTTTGCTGGTGTGCTGACCAAAAACCATCTTTTTCAACGCCAAAATATATAAATTTTCCTTTTGCCTAATTCACAAGCAAAGGTTAATTACAACTGTATCTCTTGTTGTGTGGCGTAGAAAACACGCAATTGTAACACGCTACAAAGCTACTATTTTGTGCGGCTCAATTCTTTGACGCAATTTACATCCAGGGGTTAATTAAGCGTTGTTTTGCTGGTGTGCTGACAAAAATAAACCGTCTTTTTCAACGCCAAAAATATATACATTTTTCCTGTAGCCTAATTCACAAGCAAAGGTTAATTACAACTGTATCTCTTGTTGTGTGGCGTAGAAAACACGCAATTGTAACACGCTACAAAGCTACTATTTTGTGGGGCTCAATTCTTTGGGCAATTTACATCCAGGGGTTAATTAAGCGTTGTTTTGCTGGTGTGCTGACCCCAAAAAAACCGTCTTTTTCAACGCCAAAATATATACATTTTTCCTGTAGCCTAATTCACAAGCAAAGGTTAATTACAACTGTATCTCTTGTTGTGTGGCGTAGAAAACACGCAACTGTAACACGCTACAAAGCTACTATTTTGTGCGGCTCAATTCTTTGGCGCAATTTACATCCAGGGGTTAATTAAGCGTTGTTTTGCTGGTGTGCTGACAAAAATAAACCGTCTTTTTCAACGCCAAAATATATACATTTTTCCTGTAGCCTAATTCACAAGCAAAGGTTAATTACAACTGTATCTCTTGTTGTGTGGCGTAGAAAACATGCAATTGTAACACGCTACAAAGCTACTATTTTGTGGGGCTCAATTCTTTGGCGCAATTTACATCCAGGGGTTAATTAAGCGTTGTTTTGCTGGTGTGCTGACAAAAATAAACCGTCTTTTTCAACGCCAAAATATATACATTTTTCCTGTAGCCTAATTCATGTCGAAAGTTAATTAAGCCTGTTTGTGCTTTTACATTTAGTAAAACACACAGTGTTTTTAAACGACACATACAAGTAAATTTTTCCTGGCCATTTGTGGAGCGCAATTTATATCCAAGTGTTACCCAAGCTTGTTACTGGGTTCATTTGGAGTCAAAAACAGGGTGTATATTTATCATATACAGATATCATCATCAAACAGTGTCTGTACATTTTAGAACAAACAGTATGTCAGACAGAGAGGTGGCAGGCTCTGCACCTGCGAGTGGCAGTGGCACAAACATTCCTGGAACAGTCCCAGGTCGCAGCACAGCAAGGGGACGTCGCAGCAGGGGTCACTCGGTGAGGCCACAACTGCTGCTGTCATCTAGCGGCCGTGTGTTGTTCAGCAACCCAAGGGTTCTTGATTGGTTGACTAGGTCATCCACTTCCTCCCAGATGACATCTGACAACCCCAGCCAAGAGTCGGTGGGAACCTCAGACACAACCATTAGTTGGCATGGCCCGGGAGCGGGTCAGCGGCCCTCACCTGTCCTCAGCCCGCCTCTGTCCCATCCGGTTCCCTCAGACAGAGATCTACTATGTGGTCTGGGCTCAGCTCCACTATATAGCGAGGATGAACAATTTGAGGAGGGCAGCCAGCAGCTACTTGGCAGCGAAGAAATGGGGCCAATATCACCTGCTTCTTGCAGTAGGCGGCAAAGTATAGATGTGGAGAGTGGCATGGGAGGTCATGTTTTGAGAGGTCAGCCTCGGTATACCAAGACTGGTGATGAGGACAGCAGTGACGATGAAACACAAATAGATGATGATGTAGCCGACAGCACTTGGGAGCCGGGTGAGGCAAGGGCTTCATCATTGTCAGGAGAATAGGGCGTCAGCTTGCGCGTCAGGCAGCAGCGCAGCCAGCAAGTGGGTCGTGTGGCCGTGAGTCAGCAGGATAGAAGCAGTGTGAGCTCGGGAGCCAAGCGTCCACGGGGTAAAAAATCCGCTTCGCAGGTCCAAGAAAGTAGCGGCACAGGGGCTCAGCGAGGCAGCGGCGGCAGTAGTCACTCAGTGCGGAGCGTTGGTGGTAAAATCAGATACTCGGCGGTGTGGCAGTTCTCACCGGAGGAGCCAAATATGGGTATATGTAGAATCTGTGGGCAGAAAGTGAAGCGTGGCCAGGGAGCTAACATTGGCACCACGGCCCTGCGTCAACACATGCAGCATCACCATCCGGTGGCCTGGGAGAAACGTGGCTCAGATGTGGTGGTCCATCCTGCCGCCGCAGCAACAGCAGCAGCAGCGCCATTGCAGCCAGTCAAGGCTCCACCACCTCTACAGAAGGGAGCTGTTTCTCTTTGACATCATCTCCCGGTCCAGATGCTCCTGCTCCTCGCTACTCATGGTGCCAGCAGTCATTCAGCAAGGCGATTGCAAAGAGACAACAGTATGCGTCCAACCATCCTAAGGTGCAGCAGCTGACCGTGCTCCTGTCCAAGTTGTTGGTATTGCAGTCCCTCCCTTTCCAAATGGTGGACTCTGCACCGTTCAGAGAACTAATGGTTTGTGCCGAACCGAGATTGAGAGTTCCAAGCCGTAATTTCTTTTCAAAAAGGCAAGTACCAGCACTTCATAACTATGTTAGAACAAAGGTGGGTCAGTCCTTGAGCTTATCGGTTTGTTCCAAGGTGCATGGCAGCGCGAACGTCTGGAGCTGTAACTACGGTCAGGGCCAGTACATGTCCTTTACGGCCCACTGGGTGAATGTGCTTCCTGCCCAGGCACACCAACAACTTGGACAGGAGACGCCGCTTTCTCCTCCACGTTATCAAACTGCTGCACCTGCGCCAATGTCCGCCTCCTCCTCCTCCACCACCACTATCTCAGCCTCCACAAGTACTGTTCCATTATACCACATGTGTAGGGCACAGCGGTGTCACGCAGTTCTACACCTGGCTTGCCTCGGCGAACGAAGTCACATAGGGGAGGAACTGCTCCGCGTCATGCAGCAAGAAATCGATGTGTGGCTTTCTCCGCGCCAACTGCAAATCGGAACCATGGTGACGGACAATGGGAGGAACATGGTGTCCGCGCTGCACCGAGGAGGGATGGTCCATGCGCCCTGCATGGCGCACGTGTTCAATCTGGTTGTGAAAAGGTTCCTGAAGTCTTCCACCGATCTTCAGAACATTCTGAAAATGGCCAGGAAACTGTGCATGCACTTTATCCATTCGTACAAAGCCAGGAACACCCTCCTCGAGTTGCAGCGGCAGAACGGCCTCCCCAACACACTCTGATATGTGATGTTTCCACCCGCTGGATTCCAGCCTGCACATGTTGGACCGACTGTATAAACAGTAGAAAGGCATTAACAATTTTTTGATGATCCAGGCAGACAGAAGTACTCCCCTGTGTAACTTTGATGTCAGCCAGTGGCAGCTCATGCGTGACACCTGCCGTTTGTTGAGGCCATTCGAGGAGGCCACGTTATTTGTCAGTCGCCAGGACTACGGGATGAATAACATCATTCCACTGCTTCATGTCCTGGAACAGATGCTGAAAAATCTGTCTGGGCAGGGGACTGGAGACGTGGCGACTACATCTCGTGGCCACATGAGTCCGGTGGGGACTGAAATGGAGGAGGAGGACATTGGAGCAGAAACATTGTCTGGTGAAATGAGTGGATTTTCTACCCAGGTGACAAGAGAGGAGGAGCAGGAGCAGCTGGAGGAGGTGGATGGAGATGAGGAAGACGAGGCAGATGACCCCCAAGCACCGTGGCAGTATACAGTGGAAATGGAGGCAGGGAGCCCCTCGGAGTCACTTGTGCAGATGGCCGCAGCATGCTTATTTGCCTGGCTAGTGACAGCCGAATAGTCAGCATCGGGCAGAAGGATGACTTCTGGCTCTCCACCCTATTGGACCCTTGCTACCGGTCCAAAATGGGAGCCTTTTTTCCCAGCTATTGAGAGGAAGACAAAATCAAATACTATAGGTAAATCCTCCGTAATCAGTTGGCTGCTGCCTATGTGCGGCATCGTCCCTCCTCTGACAGGTCTGACCGGGGGGTTCCTCAGCGCTCACGTACTACTGACGCGGATGCTGGGGGAAGGTGGGGGGGTAGGAGCAGTACCAACTCCATCAGTAGTAACCTAAGTCTGGAGTCACTGATGAGCAGCTTCCTTCACCCGCCTAGTGAGGAGGGCAGTCGCCAGCAGCAGCAGGACCCTGAGCAGTCCCTGAACCAACAGGTTGTGGCCTACTTGGACAGCACTCTGCCACCTCAGTTAGAAGATCCGCTGGACTACTGGGCAGCCAAACTGGATGTGTGGCTGCAACTTGCCGAGTTTGCAGTGGAGAAGCTGTCCTGCCCGGCCAGTAGTGTGGCATCAGAGCGGGTGTTCAGTGCAGCGGGGGGCCATCGTTACCCCAAGGAGAACCCGCTTGTCCACGGGAAATGTGGAACGACTGACCTTTGTCAAGATGAATCAGACGTGGATCGGCCAGGATTTCCACACACCAATGCCTTAGGCGTCAGTCTGGGTTCAAACTACCTGCCTCAGCCACTATTCTGATGCCGCCACCCACCTGATGCCACACATCTGCTGCCAGTTTCTCCATATGCCTACCACCATCTTTACCAGGGACTGGTATTGCCACCCACCTCAACACTCTGTCATTGTGCCACTCTATGACCTCATGCTGCTGCTGCTGTTGCTGTTGCCGTGACATCCACACTGTGTCATTGTGCCACTGTCTGACCTCATGCTGCTGCTGTGGCTGCTGCCATGTCCTCCACACTGTGTCATTGTGCCACTGCCTGATCTCATACTGCTGCCGCCGTGACCTCCACACTGTGTGACTGTGCCACTCTGTGGCCTAATACTGTTTTGCCGCCTCCAGAATGTCATTGTGCCACTGCCTGATCTCATGCTGCTGCTGTCGTGACCTCCACACTGTATCATTGTGCCACTCTGTGGCCTAATACTGTTTAGCCACCTCCAGAATGTCATTGTGCCACTGCCTGATCTCATTCTGCTGCCGCCGTGACCTCCACACTGTGTGATTGTGCCACTCTGTGGCCTAATACTGTTTAGCCACCTCCAGAATGTCATTGTGCCACTGCCTGATCTCATACTGCTGCCGCCGTGACCAGGGCTGCCATCAGAAATTTCAGGGCCCCATACAGCTGAAGCGTCTGGGGCCCCCCCGTCAACCACGCCTCCATTGCCCCGCCCACTCAACAGTCACCCAACGCGAGAAAAAAAATGCAATTGCGCCATTATTTTTGAATTTTACAGTTTATCAATATTGTGCAGGTCAGTACATAGACAAGTGCCAGAAAATACTGCCACATGTCACCACTATTATGTTACTGACCAAACCAGTATCCCCAGACCAATATGGCAAATAACAATATACTAAGACCATATAATACCACCACATATCACTACCATAACAGTACTGAACAATACCACCGTACTGTTAGTGAATATGATTCAATAAGACCGATATTACAGGGGTATTATAGGGATAGATACAGGTGCACACAGTGCAGATACATTTAGTGACTCACAGGTGACGTCTCATCGGACCAGTCGTTCACTTTCCCTTCTCTTCTCCATTCGGTCCAGACTAGACGACTTAAGAGGGGCCCCCGCACAGCTAGGGCCCAGGGGGGAAGGGGCACTGGGGCAGGGTGGGCTTCAGAGGGGCCCCAGAGGCATCCTGCACAGCTAGGGCCCAGGGGGGAAGGGGCACTGGGGCAGGGTGGGCTTCAGAGGGGCCCCAGAGGCATCCTGCACAGCTAGTGCCCTGGGGGGAGGTGGCACTGGGGCTGGGTGGGCTTCAGAGGGGCCCCAGAGGCATCCTGCACAGCTAGGGCCCAGGGGGGAAGGGGCACTGGGGCAGGGTGGGCTTCAGAGGGGCCCCAGAGGCATCCTGCACAGCTAGGGCCCAGGGGGGAAGGGGCACTGGGGCAGGGTGGGCTGCTGAGGGGCCCCAGGGGTTCAGAGGAGGCACTGGGGTAGGTGGGGGTGCTGGGGCAGGGTGGGCTGCTGAGGGGCCCCAGGGGTTCAGAGGAGGCACTGGGGTAGGTGGGGGTGCTGGGGCAGGGTGGGCTGCTGAGGGGCCCCAGGGGTTCAGAGGAGGCACTGGGGTAGGTGGGGGTGCTGGGGCAGGGTGGGCTGCTGAGGGGCCCCACACAGCTGGGGTCAGGTGGGAGTTTCAGTGGGGGTTCTAGGACAGGGTGGGCTTGACCATCACACAATGGGAGTGGGGGGGGCGCTATTATTCACAGGAGCGTTCCATACAGTAACAGAGCTGCAGCAGCCTCTCACTTACTTCAGATCCCTCTGCTCCGTCCTGTGAGGAGATCGCCCCTCCTCTCTCTCTCTGTTGCCAGGAGTCACTGAAGCCCCGCCCACAGGCAGAGAGACAGAGGAGGGGCGATCCCATCACAGGACGGAGCAGAGGGATCTGAAGTAAGTGAGAGGCTGCTGCAGCTCTGTTACTGTATGGAACGCTCCTGTGACTCAGAGCGCGGCCCCCCCTCACATTGTGTGATGGTAAAGCCCACCATGCCCCTATGACTCGGAGCGCAGCCCCCCTCCTCACACTCTGAGCCGCACGGGCCCCAGCGGACGCTCAGCAGTGCCGCGGGGCCCGTGTTCTGGCTCTGAAAGCTAGTTTGTGAAACAAGGGGGCCTGCTAGCAGCGGGCCCCCATTGTTTCACTGGGCCCCATACAGGAGTACTGGCTGTACCCCCTGTATGGCGGGCCTGGCCGTGACCTCCACACTGTGTGATTGTGCCACTCTGTGGCCTAATACTGTTTTTCCGCCTCCAGAATGTCATTGTGCCACTGCCTGATCTCATGCTGCTGCTGTCGTGACCTCCACACTGTATCATTGTGCTACTCTGTGGCCTAATACTGTTTAGCCGCCTCCAGAATGTCATTGTGCTGCCTGATCTCATACTGCTGCCGCCGTGACCTCCACACTGTGTGATTGTGCCACTCTGTGGCCTAATACTGTTTTGCCGCCTCCAGAATGTCATTGTGCCACTGCCTGATCTCATACTGCTGCTGTCGTGACCTCCACACTGTATCATTGTGCCACTCTGTGGCCTAATACTGTTTTGCTGCCTCCAGAATGTCATTGTGCCACTGCCTGACCTCATACTGCTGCCGCCGTGACCTCCGCTCTCAGTCATTGTGCCACTCTGTGGCTTCCTCCTGTTTGCCACCTCCAGAATGTCATTGTGCCACTGCCTGACCTCATGCTGCTGTGGCTGCCGCCGTCACCTCCACACTCTGTCACTGATGTTGCCACCTGAGCCCTCAGCTTGTTTTTTTCCAGCTTTCGCTGGCATGACTTTATCAGGCTACATTCCCGCTTGAGTTTTTTGGTCAGTTTTGCCCTCTTAAGTGCCCAGGGAATTTTATAGTGAAGCGATTCTAAGAGCGGCGGCAGTCATCTGCGTGTCATATTTAAACACAACATTGTATGAAGACCAAACCAAGCTCCCTCTGCATATTTAAGCATGGCACAACGTTCTACAGCACCCTGCAGGCTCTGTGCAGCCTGGAAATAGCTGCTTTTTAACGCGATTCGTGCCGAAGTAATTCGGACCGAATTTATTTTTGTCGGAAAATTCGGCGAAGTGACCGAATCGAATTTTTGAGAAATTCGCCCATCTCTAACCAGGACCTTATTTCATCACTTTCAGCCTGTCTATCTGGCTTTCAGCTGCACAGGGTGGTCATAATAATGTGCCTTGGCTGTGTATATAATACTGACAATAACTAGCATTGTTTTACAGTCATTATTTATGAAATTTGAGCAGAGGCATTCCTTTAAGGAACATTGTATTAAGATTCATTTGAAATGGGATTAAGACAGGCTGTGATTGATAACAATATCCAGAGAGCAGCCGAGCAGACAGATGGAGCATCCTGCACACCAGTAGAGATGCACAGATACAGATGTAGAGGCTCACATACACCCGCAAGGGCATTCAGATACTGGCAGGTTGATGACATTACATTGTCAATCATTTGCACATAGGAGTCTACAACAGTCTTGTTATCTAAGTGATTGACAGTAAACAAATATGCAAAAAGTGGAAAACTCAAGTTATCCTTACCCTCTGCAGAC
Source organism: Phyllomedusa bahiana (assembly GCA_025379985.1). NCBI lineage: Eukaryota > Metazoa > Chordata > Amphibia > Anura > Hylidae > Phyllomedusa > Phyllomedusa bahiana. The sequence goes on along the minus strand of JAODAL010045005.1, from coordinate 5,080 downwards.
TAGAATCCAGCATATCACAGCCCAGGAAAGGAATAATAGAGCAACCAAAATGACTGATGCTATGGATGCTCGCGGAAGTTTTCCAGAATCTGAAGACATGAAAGTCGTGACAAAAAAATGGTTTAATAAGATGTTGTATAGAGGAAAAATCTTCAATAGTCAATAATTAACTTGGGAAACCATTTAGCATTCGGCTAATGAAACCTACAAATTATTGCTGCTTTAATGATGATATATAAATATTTTATTGAACAGTCTTTGCTTTTAATCATCACAACCGTTTGCAAAAGCAACATCTCATAATGGCCCTAATGTGTTACCATCCCAGTGTAATTGCAGCTGTAAAACACTGTATCTAACAAAATAGGACATCTTGTCTTCTCCCAATTGTAAAATAATGATGAAAATCTATTGTGACATTTATGTAGTCACTGCTACAGCAAAATTATTCTAATAGCCGTCTATTTGTAAAGCAGAAGGAACATTTAATCCCTGACCCAGCAAACAAAAACAGGTATTGAATTTAGGAATATACAACCTTTGTTAAAAATTATAGAATCATGACACTTACAGGAAGGTTATTCAGCTTTTTTACTTCTTAGCAAATCCTGAAATCACAGATATGACACAATGTGTGCTTAAACGGGTTCTCTTCTTCTGACACTTTAAACTTCTTTTAAGAGTCCTTTGACAATAAGGTAATTCCAAAGTGCACCCACCACTAGGACCCCTAGCAATTAGTCGTAATCTGTGAAGAAATTGGTCACTAAGGGCGACATGTATGAATGTTGGCGCTGACAGGCCAGTTATAAACCGCTTTAAGGTAGTGTAGAATGCACCAGAATTTATGAACCTGTTCTTCTGCAGATGCAGACACAGTGTAGTGCCAATACCACAAGTCTAGCTCAGGCACCACCTTTACCCTGGTCTGGCTGTTCTAACTGTTCTGTGCCGAGATTTGCCGTCAAAGTATCATAAATGTGTCTACTTCTATGAATGTGGTGCGATGCCCTCAGAATGCCCCAAATATTTGGCACACTAAAAGATGTCTTTGGTGTATTACAAAGGCACTTTGTCAGGATTCCGCCTGACAGACCCCCAGCTTTGAACTCTGGTCACCGGCCACAGCCGTTGCGACAAAAGCCACAGTTTTGGCCATAGCGCTGTTATTTGGGTTCACCAGTGTGAACTCGGTCTTTCCTGCTCTGTATTCTTAATTGATTCCTGGCCAACGCTCATGGTCAAGAATTCTCCAGCACTTTCCTAGTTAAACTGTTTCCTTGTAAGTCCTTTTGATTGACAGCATTGTATCCAACCCAGACTTCTGTTCTTTCCACCTATCACTTTTGTCTTTTGTTCTCTGGTCAGGTATAAAATGGCTATTGTGTTTCTTCCCATTTGCCTGCTATATTGGGTTCTTTCAGTACCTGTAGCTAGCCCTTTCTCTTGCTGGATTTCCTTGTTACCTGACCTTGCTTTGTTTCTGACAATTCTTTTGCCTCCTGATTTTGTACTGCTTCTCCCGACAGTTACTGACCTGGCTTGTCTGACCCTCTGTGTTTGTGTTCAGTGTTTGTTTAGTCTCCGTCCTGTGTTTCCACTTATTCAGTGTATCTTACAGTCTTCGGTTATAGCCGAGCTGTTAAGGAGTTGGGCACCCCCAAATGGCACTATACTCAGTGATCATTAGATCACACAGGTATAAAACATTGCAGCATGTATATGCTGCAGTGAATTATAGCATCTGTCAATCATCCCGCCGGATTCCGCCTCCAGACAGAGCCAGACAGGACTACATCATAGACAACTCGGAGGTCATTGTCTGACTCCCGGTTGCCATGACAGCAACCAGAACCCTGCAATCACATTGCGGGGGTTCCCATGGAGAACAAAAGGAGTTCTCCATCTGTCATACTCCTTAGGTGCTGTGACCGCAATTGATTGAGGCAGCTAAGGGGTTAAATCTCCAGGAACTGAGTTATCTCTGCTTCCAGTGGCAACTGCGGGAGCCCGGCTGTCAATCTTTGCCGGGCTCCCGCAGTGATCTTGTGGGCCCAGCTCCTGTGCTCACATGATCACCATGACATTTCTGTACGTCATGGTGCGTTAACAAGCACTGCACCATGACGTACAGAAATGTCATGGTATGTTAAGGTGTTAAAGAGCATTGAAAAGAAAGATAACATTCTGTGCTATGACATTGTAAAGCCTGGAAGAGGCAGATTTTGAATGGTTACAGTTCCCAGAAAAGTGTGTGGATGTTAGGCCTGGGATTGCTGGGAGGTATAGTGCATCGGCGCTGGAATTAACCACATAGACTCTCAGCTTGGGATCTGCAGTCTTTACTCACAGGTGTAACCTGACCGGTTCACAACACTTTTACAGGCAAACAATATCACAGGGTTCATACTTCTCTTCCTCTCTCTACTGCCTCTTGGGTTTACAATAATAATACCGTGGGATATTCTTCTTTTATGCTAATATTTGGGAGGACCGGGATATGTCCTTTCAGCTTCATGATGGTCCCGAGTGAGGGGGGAGAAGACGGATGGACTTCTCAGATTGGATGTGGGACCATCACAGAAAGGTACAGAAGAAATATGATCTGATGGCCCACCACATGAGTTCCTGTGATTTTGTTGTGAACTGAAAGTTGAGAAAGCTTCAGATAGGAGATCAGGTGATGGTGAGGAACAAGGCTGTTTAGAGAATAGGGAAGCTATGTCGGTGGTGTGAGCCACAGGCTTATGAACTGATTGGCCAACCCATACCGGTATTTGAGATGAAGCCAGAAGGAGCACAGAGGCCTTCTAGAATAGTGCACCAAAATGTGTTGAGGTTATGTGCCTTTGTAACCAGACCTCTCATCATCCGAGAAAGTGTCTCGTCCCCCGTGATTACACCAATTGTTAACAAAGAGTCTTGGTTCCCTCAGTGGCTAACCAAAAGACGCTAGAAGCGCACCTCATGTAGAGACAGGAGAAGAATGAGGAGATCCTACAGAAGAGGAATCCATTCAGTTATGCCACTCCAACTTCAGTAGAATGCCAATACAGTTTGAAGACTATGACGAGCAAACCCAAGTTGCCAGGACAGCAACCCTTAAGCCCTCGGGAGGAAGTGTAACAAAGGAATGCTGTGTGATCTCTTGTCCAGGAGATGGCGCCAGAACACAGAAGGTAAGAAGATGTGGCTGGTAAAGGATAATACTAGACCGATTGGAGAAAAAGGTGCAGAGAGACAGGAAGAGGAGGTGTTTGTGACCAGGGTGAAGGGAGAGCTGGACAAGAGAGAGTAGTGTGGTGTTTCCCCACTGAGAGTGTGAGTTTTGTGTGTGGTGTACAGTTAAATAAGTTAAGGAGTTGCTGATTGCCCCACTTCAGAGAACCAGAGAAAGACAAACCTTTGTATGTGGTCTCAGGACAGGGGTGGATGCAGAGGGAGTCTACCATCCAGCAGGTGTGCCACTGAAGAGAGACCGCCTGTTCTAAATAGAGTGATGAGTCACTTGACCCCTCATTAACCTGTACACACTATGCACATTATACAGTACAATTCCACATACATTATATACAAATACTGCAGGGGTTTTCCTAGGAGTAGTTAACAGATCCCTTCCTAGACCAGTCTCTGTGCACAGCGAGCATTAGCGATCCCTGCCACTTAACCCTTTCTTTGCCGCGGTCTGAGATCGCGGCATGATCAAAGGGGATTCCCCTGGCTCATCAGGTCACCGAGATTCCCAATGCCAGATGAAATGAAGCCTGAGGAATGGCTTCATTGTTAGCAGAGATGACCTAGAGAAGTCTTTGGGCTCTCTGTATAGTAAGCCTACTGTCAAGGCACACAATGGGTTGCCCTCACAGCAGCCTGTGTTATAGTGACACAGAATGTACTGTATTAGCATACAGGAGTATTGCTAAGATATTATTAAGTGTGGAAAAAAAGTTAAAAATAGTCATCCCTTAATGAATTTTTTTTAAAAAAAGTAAAAAAAATGAAAGTGTGGAAAAAATAAATAAAATAAATATTAAAATAAAAATCAAGAATTGTAAAAAATGATTGCTCATACATTACACATAAAAAAAAAAATTCTACACGCATTAGTTATTCTCACAACCAGGATATAATTAATCTAATGGGATATTTAGTGTAAAATGTGTTTTTTGTAAAAAAATTTAAAAGCGCTTTTTTAAATTCACACAATAATTTATAAGTAAGCTTAAACTGTAAGGGCTCGTTCACACGGCTTCTTTTGCCGCGTATTGGCGCCGTACTGCGCGCCGGCGTTGCGCTGCAGTACGGCGCCAAGCCGTCGGCGTCATTACGGTAATCCACTGCTCTCAGAGAGACGTGTGGAGTCCGTCTCTCCTCCCCGCTCGGCGAATCTGCCGCGGGGGGAGAAAGTGACACGCACATTATTTACAGCGCGTACGCGCCATAAACAATGCATTGTCTATGGGGCTGGGAGCGGCGCCCCCGCCGCGCTCCGGGCCCGCCCCCATCCCGCCCCTTATTCACGGCGGATTTGTGAGCTCAATACGGCTCACAAATCCGTCGGGAATAAGCCGTGTGAACACGGCCTAAAAGTACAACCTCTCCTCCATAAAACCAGACCTCAAACTACTGCGTTGCTGAAAAAATAAAAATGTTATGACTGTTGAAACACAGGTAGGCAAAAACTGAACAATTTAGGTGGTCGAGTCGATAGTCGATATCGGCAATTATGAAGACGATTTCCGATAGTCGATAATAGATTATCGCCGATGACCACTAAAGTCTATGGGAGAGGAACAACACCCGCCTTCTTCCACCCAAACAGGGCTGGAGAAGCTGGAATAAACACCCACAACAGTCAAATGGATACCTGCTACATCTTAGGCAACACACTTAGGTTATAAAAGCCACAGAAAAAAAATCACACAACATTCACTATCCCTGTCTTGTACCACAGCATTACCCTTAAACCTGCATCACCCACAAATTAAAAAGTGCCAGAAGGCAGTATGATTTGAATCATCATTTTACTTGAACTGGACATTGAATATCCTGTCTGGAAAGCAGCATAGCCCCAAAACCC
>JAODAL010045004.1:0-32331 GCA_025379985.1 Phyllomedusa bahiana | reverse complement strand
CCTTTTTCTGAAAGAGACATTTTCCCCTGCAGTCTCCTCATCATGGCAGGATTAAAACTGCCGGAAAACCCCTTTAATATAATAAACGGGAAACCCCTTACCCCCCAAAAATAGACTGACACCCCTGTTCTGTAGAATCACTTCCCGCATCTCCTCACCCAACGGATTACCTGACGGGTAACACCTAATATAGATAACCCAGGATCCCCATTCACTATAAAACTAAACCCCCCCTGTTCTGTAAGATCACTTCCCTGCATTCCCCCTCATCACGGGCAGGATTACACTGACGGGGAAAAACCAAATTTTTAAAATTTAACACGGGATCCACCATTCACTATAACTGCCCCCCTCCTGTTCTGAAGACCCCTTTTCTCCTCATCAGCACGGGTATGGTGACCCCCTGAAAAAACGAAATTTTTTTTTTCCCTCTAAACCCAGAGAAAATTCTAGTTTTGTATCTTTTTTTGCATCGTGAAGGGTTTTTATGTCAAAATTTAGAAAAAAGAGCAAATTTCCTTTTTGGGCTGTATTTCCCCGGAGAAAATTAAAACATCTCACAACGGGAAGGGTTTTTTAAAAGGGGCCCCAAAGGGCCCTCGCAAAACCATGGGAGCTGCTCTGGGAAAAATTTCCAAGTAATTTTCCCCCAGTTGTTTTTTTCTATTTCATTCTTTTCCCGGGCCTTTAAATCAAAATTCATATAAAAAAAACCCCTGCATAAATGGAAACTGGGAAACCACCACCCTTATTTTTTGGGGTTTTTCCCTTTTTTGAATTAAAAACAAAAAAAAAAAAGTGAAATAAAAATAATAAAAAGACTTTGGACAAATATAACCCAAGTTTCCACCCGCCCATATACCACCCAAACACGCCCCAAATGCCAAGGGGGAAATCAGCCTTACCGTTACCCCCCCAAAAATATCCCCTAGGGTTTTTTAAAAAAGGGGGAAAAAACTCCCTTTAAAGGGAAAGGGGAAACCAAAAAAAATTGGCGGTGTGAGGGTTTCCTTGCCATTCACACCTCACGACGGGTTTTGCAAAAAGGGAAAAGGTTTAGGGGAAAAAAGAGCTGAGGAGCTCCACAGCCCCCTCAAATTGGTTGAAAAAAGTTTAAAAAAAAATCCCCCCCCAAATTTTTCCCCATGTACCGCAGGAGCCTAGAAAGGGGGCGAAAGGATTTGAGCCAAACCATTAGATTCAACTAAACGGCTTTTTGGGGGTTTTAAAACCCCCTTTTTTCGTCATTGCAGATTTAAGAATTTAAACGGGTTTGGCTCCTCTGCCTCCTCCCTCCCCCTCACCTCCGGACTCCTCTGCCTCCTCCCTCCCCCTCACCTCCGGACTCCTCTGCCTCCTCCCTCCCCCTCACCTCCGGACTCCTCTGCCTCCTCCCTCCCCCCTAAACCTCCGGACTCCTCTCCCTTTCCTCCCCCCCTAAACCTCCAAAACTCCTCTGCCTCCTCCCTCCCCCTCACCTCCGGACTCCTCTGCCTCCTCCCTCCCCCTCCCCCGGGACCCCCTTTTCCTCCTCCCCCCCCCCTTTAAACCCCCGGGATTTCCCTGCCCTCCCCTCCCCCTCACCCCCGGATTTTCCCCGGCCTCCTCCCCCCCCCACCCCCAGACCCCTCTGCCTCCTCCCCCCCCTCATTTTCCGGGACCCCGGGCCCCTCCCCCCCCCCAAACCCTCCGGACTCCAGGGTTGCTCACAACAAATGAAAACCCTTTTATGTTAAAGATCTTGCGAAAACAAGTCAATCTGAATATTTGTCCATTAACCAGTTTTCCCAAACCTTTTCCTGAATATCCCCCTTGAAAAAATGTGCTGCTTCACTCCTCGGGGCCTATATACAGCCCCTTTCCCATCTCCCTGATAGGGCCGGGGGGAGGCACTATTTGCTAAAACAAAGACCTTTTCAATCTCTCCTGATCCCCCGGCCGCATAGTTGCGGATTAACCCCCAACAGACCGTTTCCCAAGGGTTCTCCCTGAAAAGGCTCCACCCGGTTTTGCAAGCAACAAACCCTTTAATCTCCCCCTGATAGGCCCCGCATTGGTTGTAAGCTCAGCCCTTTTTTTTTTGATCTCTCCGAAGCTCCCAAACCGGGTTTGCTAAGCGACAAAACCTTTTAAAAACTTTTCCCCTTAAGGCTGCCACCCCGGGTTTTCAATCTAAAAGACCTTTTCCATCTCTCCGTACGCTGCCCGGGTGCTGGTTGCTAAAAGCCCAGACCGGGTGTCCTCAGCACCCCAAAGACGGGGGCCAGTAAAAGACCAGTAAAACACCGCCCCAGAAAAAAAAAATGACACTGCGAAAACGGGACTGGGGTTAAATTTTGAATCCATGTAGTGAGACAACGCCAAAAATTTAAGTAAATGGAGAATTAGGAAAAACCCGGCCCGGGATTTTACAATCAGGGAAAAGGGGCCCCCTTCTTTTAAGACCATTTCCCAGATTAAGGGATAAATGTGCTTGTGCCATCATTTTTAAACACACAAAAGTAAAAAAAAAATCAAAACAAGTTTTTTGTTTTTTTTTTTTATTATAGCAAGCAGTAAAAAGGGGAAAAAATTTTTGGCAATTTGGGAAAGGGCAAACTGGGAAAAGTAACGAGTGTAAAATTGAATTTCATCATAGGGATTTTCCTGTCAAAAAAGTCCCGAGGCGAGTCCCCCTGTAAAGAGTCTTTTCTAACCTCTTTTTCCCCTTCAAAACTTCGTCTCCTTTTCCCTTGCTCGGCTTCCGTCAGATGATACTAAATTTGGATCCCCAATTGACATAACAAGATTTTCTAAATTTCCCCTGTTAACAAATTTTTCTGAATTTTCCCCCTTTTTTTAAATGTGAATTATCAATGGGGAGAAAAAAAGGGAAAGGGGGGGGGGGGGGGAAAACCTATTTTAAAACCCCTAAAAATTTTTCTTACATCTGATATTTTTCCCCTTCACAGCAGGGGGCCCCCTTGGGTGGAAAATGTGCCAAAGTTTCCCTTTGGGGGTAACCCCTGACCCCTAACTAGTAGATACATAGGAGCCGCCTGCAGTAGACAAGGGGTACATTTAAAGTAGACAATTCACAAGTGCTATTTATATCAAATTTACAGAAGGTGAAGTGAGTGACATTGATCATGTTGGGACAAAGGCGCCTGATGAGGAGGGGGATGTATTAGGCACCAAGTGACCTGTCAGTTCCTGAAGCAGGACAAGGGCCGAATTGTGACAGCTAAATGACTGGCTCAGAGCTCTCCAAGATGGCGGGTGTTTGGGGCGCTCACAGTGTGCAGGGCGGCCCCACCTTTAATAGGTACAAGGTTTAATCCTCATTGAATTCCTTCAAGCAGGTGGTTATAACCCTGAAGCATTGGTTTCTCACATACATTACAGAACATCATGAAAATGTTACCTCCATATGATGGTGATAGAAATATTATACTGTACAGATAAATAATGCTGCCACATATCACACACAAAATAAAGCAATACAATGTACATATACTTCTATATACTGTATAGATATATATCACACACATAATAAAGCAATACAATGTACATATACTTCTATATACTGTATAGATATACATCACACATAATAAACCAATACAATGTACATTTAATTCTATATACTGTATAGATATGTATCACACACATAAAGCAACACAATGTACAAATACTTCTATATACTGTATAGATATATATCACACACATAATAAACCAGTACAATGTACATATACTTCTATATACTGTATAGATATATATCACACACATAATACACCAATACAATGTACATACACTCACCGGCCACTTTATTAGGTACACCTGTCCAACTGCTCGTTAACACTTAATTTCTAATCAGCCAATCACATGGCGGCAACTCAGTGCATTTAGGCATGTAGACATGGTCAAGACAATCTCCTGCAGTTCAAACCGAGCATCAGTATGGGGAAGAAAGGTGATTTGAGTGCCTTTGAACGTGGCATGGTTGTTGGTGCCAGAAGGGCTGGTCTGAGTATTCAGAAACTGCTGATCTCCTGGGATTTTCACGCACAACCAACTCTAGGGTTTTACAGAGAATGGTCCGAAAAAGAAAAAACATCCAGTAGACGGCAGTCCTGTGGGCGGAAATGCCTTGTTGATGCCAGAGGTCAAAGGAGAATGGGCAGACTGGTTCGAGCTGATAGAAAGGCAACAGTGACTCAAATAGCCACCCGTTACCACCAAGGTAGGCAGAAGAGCATCTCTGAACGCACAGTACGGCCAACTTTGAGGCAGATGGGCTACAGCAGCAGAAGACCACACCGGGTGCCACTCCTTTCAGCTATGAACAGGAAACTGAGGCTCCAATTTGCCCAAGCTCATCGAAATTGGACAGTAGAAGATTGGAAAAACGTTGCCTGGTCTGATGAGTCTCAATTTCTGCTGCGACATTCGGATGGTAGGGTCAGAATTTGCGTCAACAACATGAAAGCATGGATCCATCCTGCCTTGTATCACGTTTCAGGCTGGTGTGGTGGTGTCATGGTGTGGGGAATATTTTCTTGGCACTCTTTGGCCCCTTGGTACCAATTGAGCATCGTTGCAACGCCACAGCCTACCTGAGTATTGTTGCTGACCATGTCCATCCCTTTATGACCACAATGTACCCAACATCTGATGGCTACTTTCAGCAGGATAATGCGCCATGTCATAAAGCTGGAATCATCTCAGACTGGTTTTCTTGAACATGACAATGAGTTCACTGTACTCAAATGGCCTCCACAGTCACCACAGTCACCAGATCTCAATCCAATAGAGCATCTTTGGGATGTGGTGGAACGGGAGATTCGCATCATGGATGTGCAAGCCGACAAATCTGCGCAACTGTGTGATGCCATCATGTCAATATGGACCAAATCTCTGAGGAATGCTTCCAGCACCTTGTTGAATCTATGCCACGAAGAATTGAGGCAGTTCTGAAGGCAAAAGGGGGTCCAACCCGTTACTAGCATGGTGTACCTAATAAAGTGGCCGGTGAGTGTATACTTCTATATATTGTATAGATATATATCACACACATAATACACCAATACAATGTACATATACTTCTATATACTGTATAGATATAGATCACCTTCATATAGTGTACAATTTAATACTGTTGCCATTTACAAAAAAGCCATCAAATCGCATAAATTGTCTCTAAATACTACACATATAACTAATACTACTGTATATATAAATACTTCCTGACTATATAACACACGAATACTGCCTTATAAAGTACCTATCCATCTATATACTGTATATACATGTTATTACCTTCATATACTGTAGGATTTAATACTATGGTCACATAATAAAATGCCTCTAAATACTGCATGTATTACTAATACTACAGTGTATATACTTACTATAATGTACATCAAAATTTCTTTTTATAGATATATACCTCTATATACTGTACATATAAATAACCACACATATTGTACATATTAATTCCACCGCTATACAGTTCAGAATATTACTGCTGTACTGTGTGTGTTTGTGTATGTATATATCACACATATAAATACTACCACCTAATGTACAAATATATACTCCTATATAGTGTATAGATAAATATTACCTTGATAGTGTCGATTTTAACACTGTTGACAGAATGTGACACAATAGAAAATGCCCCCATATAACATAAATTGATGTAGCTTTCTTTGAAGAGATATTAGCGCTCAGGGAAATAAAACTAGGAATTGAGTAAAAACTATTGACACCTAGGTAACTTAAACCACTGTAGTGGTGTCAAAGTTTATTAAAATTAATTTAAAAGTAGACGCGTTTCGCGGACCAAACGAGCCCGCTTCCTCAAGTACAAACTAGATTACACGTGCAGTTCTTTAAATAGACCGCAAATTGAAACAGAGGCTCAATCTGAGCGCTACATATTAACCATTTAGTTGAAAGACTTGCTGTTACTATATAAACCACTTTGTAAATATGTCATATTACTAGTGTTACAATAAAATACACAGATGTTTCCATGGTATAAAGAACACAAATGTTTCCTTACTATAAAAAACATTACAACAAACAAATAAATAAATAATTAAAAAACAGTGTAACAAACACAGTAAATTACATAAATAAATTACATTAGATTAAATTAAATTAATTCTTGAAGTTCATTAAGACCATTAGGAGTAACTGTATCCATTTTAAAAATCCAAAAAATTTCTCTCTGACTGAGAACTTGCAACCTATTAGGTGTATTAATAGATATTTGCTCTATAGGCTGTATACTGAATCCTATTGTTTCATTCTGATGTACATTGAAAAAGTGTTTAGGTAGACTATGTATTAATTTATTATGTTTTATGTTATATCTATGATTGTTCAAACGTTTGGACAATTTGGTACTAGTTTTGCCAATATACTGTAGTCCACAGTTGCAAGTAATTAAATATACAATGAATGAACTGTTGCAACTTAAACGTGTTCTGATGTTAAATATTTCTTTAGTAGATGAAGATTGAAATTTATCATTCTGTGTGATCACATTACAACATTTGCAGGTGGGATGATTACAGGCAAATACTCCTATTGCCAAAGAATTTGACTGATCAGATGCTTTATCAGTTAGTTGCCTTAACCGGGAGGGAGCCACTATATTTTTGATTGTTCTAGCTCTCCTATATATAATCTGAGGTTTGTCTGACAGAAGAGGTTTAAGAATGGGATCTAATAGTAGTATTTCCCAATGTTTTTTTAGTAACATATATATTTGTTCATGATGAGTATTGAAAGTAGTAACAAAATTACAAGTAGGATACTTTTTCACAATTTTTTCAACCTTTTTTGTTAAATAATCCTGTTGTGTGCAAGCACCAGCCTTTGATTTCGCAGAATCTATTAAATTAGATGGAAAACCTTTTTCTAAAAAATTTTTTGAAAGAAGATCAGACTGCCTTAAAAAATTGTCATCGTCTGTACAATTTTTTTCTTATACGTTTAAATTGGCCGTATGGTACGTTGCTTACCCATTTCCTATGGTGATTGCTACTGAATTGTAGGTATCCATTTGATTCAGTATACAGCCTATAGAGCAAATATCTATTAATACACCTAATAGGTTGCAAGTTCTCGGTCAGAGAGAAATTTTTTGGATTTTTAAAATGGATACAGTTACTCCTAATGGTCTTAATGAACTTCAAGAATTAATTTAATTTAATTTAATCTAATGTAATTTATTTATGTAATTTACTGTGTTTGTTACAATGTTTTTTAATTATTTATTTATTTGTTTGTTGTAATGTTTTTTATAGTAAGGAAACATTTGTGTTCTTTATACCATGGAAACATCTGTGTATTTTATTGTAACACTAGTAATATGACATATTTACAAAGTGGTTTATATAGTAACAGCAAGTCTTTCAACTAAATGGTTAATATGTAGCGCTCAGATTGAGCCTCTGTTTCAATTTGCGGTCTATTTAAAGAACTGCACGTGTAATCTAGTTTGTACTTGAGGAAGCGGGCTCGTTTGGTCCGCGAAACGCGTCTACTTTTAAATTAATTTTAATAAACTTTGACACCACTACAGTGGTTTAAGTTACCTAGGTGTCTATAGTTTTTACTCAAGTCCTAGTTTTATTTCCCTGAGCGCTAATATCTCTTCAAAGAAAGCTACATTGTATCAGCCGGAGGATCGCGCTTGCTGAGTGATCCTCTCCGTGCCCGAAGAGTCCTGTCTGGCTGCTGACTGAAAGGGAACTTCTACGATCGTATGATCTGCATGCTGTTCTATGAGTTGTACCATTTAGTACAACGGCAAGAGGTGAGCAGTTCCACATTTATTTACTGTTCAGCACCGAATTATTTCACTTGAGAGCGCTTTTCTACACATTCTGTACAGCTCCAGTTTTACATATAACATAAATGCCTCCATACACTGCATATATAACAAATATCTTTATTATGGTGTTTATATAAATACCTTCATAAAAATATAAATACCTCAATTACTGTTTATACTGTACATATAAATAATAACCCCACACATTGTACACATAGTACTGCTATACAGTGTAGAACAATATTACTGCTGTCCTGTACTATACAGTATTACTAGTACTAATGTACATAATAACACTATATTAATAATAGCACTATATTGATAGCACCTTTAAACTGTGCACATTATTACTTCTGGGCTGTACATATAAAGAATACTACAATACTGTGCACATAAATATTCATGTTATATACTAAACCCGATTGTGTAGTTTCCAGTCCTGCTGTCACTGCTGCCCCTTCCTCTGCTGTGTGTCCTTACTACCAGCTCTGAGCCGCCTCTATCCTGTTACATCTTCAGCTCTGGCTTTCTCTGCAGGAGAGGGAGGGGGAGGTAGAATCTGATAATCCTGCCAGAGGAACGATCATTAATAACCTCCTTCCTTACACACAACACTGGGAAGAAGCTTGTTTGTTCAATAATATGAAGAAGGGATTGAGTGAGTTTGGGGAGAACCCTGCAGTCAGAGGCCCCCAACATAGAGCCAGCAGGCTGTCCTCTGTACTCGGCCAACTCATGTTGGTTGGACTCTCTGGGCCTCATATATGAAAACTGTCTTGGTGTAAGAATGTTCTTGTTGCCTATAGCAACCAATCAAAGTTTCCCTTTAATTTTATAGTGCTATGAAAAAGGGGGAGCTCTGATTGGTTGCTATGGGCTATGACTGGTTGCTATGGACAATCAAGAAAGTCTTAGACCAAGACAGTCTTCATACGTGTCGCCCTCTTTTCTTGGTTGAAGTTCTTGTGCAGAAGTAACAGTATTAGGCTTGGCGAGCCGACCAGAGGTCCTACCGGAGGTCTGGGGGGTTATTCCCATCTTTGATGTCAATTTATGTCACTGCTGAACAGAGACAAAATAATGTGGATGAAATGGATCAATCCATTTTACCCCGACCTACAGGAGATTTTATGAATTGTCCTATTTTGAGAAACCACTGTCCATGGTCCTGGAATTTCCTATGGTTTACCGGATTTGTTTCTTCTCAGGTAAATGAAGATACAATTTGAAGACTATCTTGAATTTGATTATGATAAATTCATCATTAAACTTTTGCAGAAAGACTGTTCGAGCAGCTGGAACGTTCTACGTCATAACCCTCCTCCTTCCACCGAAGCGATTGTTCTGTTTTCATTTGATTTTATATTTCTTTATTTTAGGGCGACCTCTCAGAATTGATTACGACTAAGCCCATTTGTTAGTACGGTATTGGTGAAAAATGACTAAAGACGTTCCAGTAAAGTTTTATATTTGAGCAAATAAAGACTTGGCTCATGGAGTCTAATGTAAAACCTGAAACTATTCAGGGGTCACTTCAGTTACCCAAAAATCCCTCCTTAGATTCAACATTTCAGGTCCATGATTGTGGACCTGAAAACTTGCACAATTTTTTACTTAGTTCATTTGTGGCTGGTGAGACCCAGACATTGCCATGTTGTGGCTGGTGAGGGTCCAGACATTGCCATGTTGTGGCTGGTGAGGTCCAGACGTTGCCATGTTGTGGCTGGTGAGGCCCAGACGTTGCCATGTTGTGGCTGGTGAGGCCAAGACCTTGCCCTGTTGTGGCTGGTGAGGCCCAGACGGTGCCATGTTGTGGCTGGTGAGGCCCAGACGTTGCCATGTTGTGGCTGGTGAGGCCCAGACATTGCCATGTTGTGGCTGGTGAGGCCCCAGACATTGTCATGTTGTGACTGGTAAGGCCCAGACATTGCCATGTTGTGGCTGGTGAGGTCCATACATTGTCATGTTGTGGCTGGGGAGGCCCAGGCATTGCCATGTTGTGGCTGGTGAGGCCCCAGACATTGCCATGTTGTGGCTGGTGAGGTCAGACATTGCCATGTTGTGGCTGGTGAGGCCCAGACATTGCCATGTTGTGGCTGGTGAGGTCCAGACGTTGCCATGTTGTGGCTGGTGAGGGCCCAGACCAGGGGCGTTGCTAGGGTTCCAAAACATCCGGGGCTCGGGCCCTTAAGTTTTTCTGAGTAGGGCTGGGTGCACACGCCATTTTTCACGCCACTTTGTGAACTGCGCCATGATGTATTTTTACAGAGAAAAACCTTCTGTTCCTGTCACTAATTTTCTGCATATTCCACATAGATCCCGTCCATCCCCTCAGCAGTCACTACACAATGAAAATCACCAATGACAAATTTGCATTTTCAAAACATCTCACCTCTGTCTGACAGTGTAATACCTAACAAATAAGTCACCAAATAATCCACCGATACATGAAGCAAATACATCAGACGAATCAATGTTACTAAAAACTCCTACAAAACCAAGACCCAACTATTACTACTTAAGGATCAAATAAAACTGCCAGACTATGACCAAACGTGACCCCCACATGTGTACACAGGCTCTGAAGACATATACCACCGCCATACACTGACCATATAGTGGTAGATACTAGTTGTATGTAGGCTCAGCAGAAGTATAAGTGATTACACTGAGTTACATTTGGTGACTTACAGGAGACGCCTCTGAAGAGTTGTTCTCCTTCCCCTCTTCCTTTCCCTCTTTCCCAGACCCCATGACACCTTCTACCGTCCACAACTCTTCACTGAAAAATTTACAAAACAAACATCTTAGACTCCTCACTGTATCAGCTCTTCTCTAAAAATTCCTATTTCTATACAAACTCCCCATCTGTAGTGCCCCAAATGGTAATAATTACCCCCTTGTGTCCCAAACGGCTATGGGGCTCCCACTTGTGCACCGAGTTTTAGTCTTGTTTTGTAAACCAATAAAGGAAGTAGTGAAATTCCCTGAGACAATATGTAGGTACCCCCAAATGTAGGCAGTCCTCAGTTAGGTAGCTAAAGTTATAGGTCCCCCAATAGATAGGTATCTCATTCCCCTATTTAGTAGAAAGGTAGTTATATAGGCCACAGAATAGAAATATAAGTGGAAATATAGATCCCTATTATGCAGTTATATAGGCCCCTGTAGGTAGTTTTAGGCCCCCTGTAGGTAAATATTTGCCCACTGTAGCCAGGTTATTAGCCCCCTGTAGCCACTAGTATGCCTCCTTAGCCAGGTAATATGCCCCTCTTAGCCAGGTAATATGCACCCCATAGACAGGTAATATGCCCTCTTTAGCCAGTAATATGCCCCCATAGCCAGGTGATATGGCCCAATAGCCAGGTGATATGCCCCAATAGACAGGTAATATGCCCTCTTTCGTAATAAAAATAAAATAAATAAAAGCTACTTACCTCAGCACGGTCCGCGCGTTCAGGTCCGGGAGCTGGTGAATGGTGTAAGCGGCGTGACGTCACCACGGCGTTTACGCCATCACGCAGGGTCCGGGACCTCCGCGGCCGGCAGAGCTGCCGGCTTAGAGGATCCCAGCGTCGCAGGGGGCATGAGGAAAGCAATGCGTCACTCCCCCTGCGACGCGGAGGTGTATGCAGGGCCGTATTTACATCTCATGCTGCCCTAGGCACTGCGCTTGAAACGCCCCCCCACTTAGTAATGTATGGTTCACACAGCGTTTGTTTTTTTCTGCTTTTTTGGGGTAATCCACCCCCAAAAAAGCTTCAAATATGACAGTAAAACGACTCCCATTTATTGCTATGTAAAATCAGCGTCATTGTTTTGACGACACTTTTTTACTTCAATATTTTTACCGCATGCTGTAAGCAGCCAGCAGTTAGGTATATATAGCGCCCCCTAGTATTAAGGCAAGTGTATATAGAGCCCCCCAGCATTTAGGTATATAAAGTGCCTTCCAGTAGTTAGGTAGATGTATATAGGGCCCCTCAGTGGTTAGATAGGTGTAAATATGCCACCAGCAGTTAGTTAGGTATATCTAGTGCCTCCCAGTAGTTAGGTCGATGTATATAGTGCCTCCCAGTAGTTAGTTAGGTATATTTGGGGCCCATACTCACCTCACCTTTCTTCTATTCTCCCGCTGGACTTCTCTTTGTATCCAGAGTGGGCGGCGTGACATCATTACACTGCCCCGGACGCCCGTTCCGCCATCTGATAAGTCTAGAGATAGGCTTAGGGCCTAGTACAGGCAGCGGCGCGATGACATCATTACGTCACGCCACTGCCTCCAGTGGCTGAACGGCCGGAGACAATTACTAAGCACTTAGCTATCAGCTTAACAACTGTTAGTGACTTCACAATGCAGTAAGTTATGTCCCCGAGTATGTGGATATTTAGTTCATGTCTCCCAGTAGGTAGGTATATCAGTCATAGGTCCCCCAGCAAGTATTTATGCCTATATAGGCAGGTTATAGGTCCCCCAGTAGGTATATAGGCAGGTTATAGGTCCCTCAGCAGGAATATAGGTAGGTTATAGGTCCCCCAGCGGGTATAGAGGCAGGTTATAGGTCTCCCAGTAGGTATTTAGGAAGGTTATAGGTCCCCCAGTAGGTATATAGGTAGGTTATAGGTCCCCCAGCAGGAATATAGGTAGGTTATAGGTCCCCCAGCGGGTATATAGGCAGATTACAGGTCCCCCAGCAGGTATATAGGCAGGTTATATGTCTCCCAGTGGGTATATAGGCAGGTTATAGGTCCCACAGCAGGTATATAGGCAGGTTATAGATCCCCACAGCAGGTATATAGGCAGGTTATAGCTCCCCCCAGTAGGTATATAGGCAGGTTATAAGTCCCCCAGTGGGTATATAGGCAGGTTATAGGTCCCCCAGCATGTATATAAGAAGGTTATAGGTCACCCAGGTGATATATAAGTAGGTTATAAGTCCCTCCGCAGGTATATAGGCAGGTTATAGGTCACCCAGTGGGAATATAGGCAGGTTATAGGTCCCCAAGTATGTATATAGGTAGGTTATAAGTCCGCCATCAGGTTCTTCCTTCACAGGTGGTCCGACATCATTAAACCATGCAGGCAGTGGGATGACACACTCTGTGCTTTGTACTCTGGAGAGCCTTCCAATAGTCCTTGGCGCTGCTGCCATCACCAATCACCAAGGTCCTGAGCCAATACCTCAGTGAGTGGTATCGACTTGGGACCGTAAGGGCATGTCCCCGCTGCACGGGTTTTCGGTCGGTTTTTCAGCCGGTTTGTGGTTTTTCAGACCGCTTGAAAAATCGGCCGAAAAATTAGCACAATTGTGCTCTATGGAAAACGCGTGCAGCAGTCCCCACTGTCCCCACTGCACGGGTTTTCCGCTCGGCGGTCCGGCGGCAAAACATTGAGCAAGCCCCATCTTCCGTCCGAAAACCGGACGTTAGATGTGCTGCTCAATGGGAGGGGGGAGGGCTCATCGCGGAGAAAAGCCGTCCCCCCCGCAGACGTGGGGACGGCCGCAAAACAGGACAAATACCGGCAAACCGACCGGTATTTGTCCTGTGCTGTGTGAACGCGCCCTAACGATCGGTGGCTGATGGTGGGGGGGGGTAGGGACTAATGGCCGGGATGAATGTATTTCAGTCTCAACCTGCTTTGAGCAGGCAGCAGCTGCGATCGCTGCATCTCTGAGTCTATATAACCCAGTGATGCAGCTAAGTGATGAGGGGGGGCCCATTGGGCCTCCTGGCTAAGGGGCCCGTTCGCAATTGCAGCTGCTGCAACCCCTGTAGCTAAACCACTAGGAACTGTGCAGGTGCGTTTTTGATGCATTTTGGTGCATAAAATGTGCATTTTACACACCAAAAGCGCATAAAAAATATAGCCATACACTCACATATTAACATACACATTTATATACACATTTATATACACTCACAAAGACACACAGTGTAAACTAACCTGTAGACTCCGGAGACGGGGGTCATGACACAGAAGAGCTGCTCCTGGATAGTGCTGATGAAATCCCAGGCTCGGGGAGGGGGACACAGCACGGACAGTGAGGACCTTCCTGCCTCTGCGCAGCCGTGCTGTCAGTGCGCCCCCTCCCCCTGCTCCATGACCCGACAGACAGCAGGCTCTGCTGCGGTGCTCCTGAACACCAGGACTGTGGAGCAGCCGCAGGAAAGAGCAAGTCACAGGACACAGCCTGCCACAAAGCTGCCCACCCCCTCTCCCTGCATGGAAAAAGCAGCATTTTAACACACTAGGACCTGAGCAGCAGGGCAGGGGGACTGAAAAAAAAAAAACAGAACGAGCATTTGCTATTACTGGCTGCTGGTGGCGCCCCCTGCAAGCTGCCGCCCTGTAAATACGGCGCTGCGTGTATGTATCAGCGCTCAGCAAGCGCTGATACATACGGGGGAGAAGGCAGGACGGGACATCCGTCCTGCCTCCTCCCCGACTCTGACAGATCGAGACTCGGGGCCACAGGCGATTCATTCGGGGCTCGTGCCCCGAATGAATCTGCCTAGCGACGCCCCTGGCCCAGACATTGCCATGTTGTGGCTGGTGAGGTCCAGACGTTGCCATGTTGTGGCTGGTGAGGTCCAGACGTTGCCATCTTCTGGCTGGTGAGGCCCAGACATTGCCATGTTGTAGCAGGTGAGGCCCAGACATTGCCATGTTGTGCTGGTGAGGCCAGACATTCCCAACGTTGTGGCGGGTGAGGCCCAGATTTTTGCCACGTTGTGGCTGGTGAGGGCCCAGACGTTGCCAACGTTGTGGCTGGTGAGGGCCCAGGACGTTGCCACTTTTGGGGCCCTGGTGAGGGCCCAGACGTTGCCCACGTTGTGGCTGGTGAGGGCCCAGACGTTCCCAACGTTGTGGCTGGTGAGGGCCCAGACGTTGCCACGTTGGTGGTTTGGGGGGCCCAACGTTGCCACGTTGTTGCTGGTGAGGGCCCAGACGTTTCCACGTTGTGGCTGGTGAGGGCCCAGACGTTGCCACGTTGTGGCGGGTGAGGGCCCAGACGTTGCCACGTTGTGGCTGGTGAGGGCCCAGACGTTGCCCCGTTGTGGCGGGTAGGGCCCAGAACGTTGCCACGTTTGGCAGGTGAGGCCCAGACGTTGCCATGTTGTGGCTGGTTAGGCCCAGACATTGCCATGTTGTGGCTGGTGAGGGCCCAGACTTTGCCATGCTTGTGGCTGTGAGTCCAGACGTTGCCTTGTTGTGCTGGTGGGGCCCATTAGTTGCCATCGTGTGCTAGGTGAGCCCAGACGTTGCATGATGTGGCCTGGCGAAGTCCCAGGACGTTGTGGCTTTGATGAGGCCCAAAGATTCCATGTGTGGCTAAAGTATGCCCATAATGTTACCACATTTTAGTGGACTGGTGAGTCCCAGACAACGTTACATCTTCTGGCTGGTGAGCCAGAACATTGCCATGGATTGTTGTGGCTGGTGAGGCGGACACATGCCATGTTGTGGCAGTGAGGCAACATTGCCCTAGGTTGTGGCTGGTGATGGTCCAGACATAGCCATGTTGGGCTGTTGAGCCCAGATGTTGCCCACATTGTGGCTGGTGAGGGACCCTGAACGAATGCCCACGTCTGTGGTGGAAAAGGCCCAGACTTGCACATAGTGGCTGTGAGAGCCGCAGGGACTGAAAAAAACAACGGTTTGTATTTGTGGCTGGTGAGGGCCCCCAGACGTCTGCCACGTATACGGGCTGGTGAAGGCCCAATGACATTGCCGATGTGCGGCGGGTGAGGCCTCAACGCTTGCCCATGTTGTGATGGTTGGGCCCAGACGTTGCCATGTTGGGCTGGGAGTGCCCCGAGTTTGGCCTAGGTGAGGCCGCCAGACGTTGCCATGTTGTGGCTGGTGAGGCCCAGATGTTGCCATGTTGTGGCTGGTGAGGTCCAGACGTTGCCATCTTCTGGCTGGTGAGGCCCAGACATTGCCATGTTGTGGCTGGGGAGTCCCAGAACTTGCCAAGATGTGGCTGGTGAGGTCCAGACATTGCCATGTTGTGGCTGGTGAGGTCCAGACATTTCCATGTTGTGGCTGGTGAGGCCCAGGCGTTGCCATGTTGTGGCTGGTGAGGCCCAGACATTGCCATGTTGTGACTGGTGAGGCCCAGACGTTGCCATGTTGTGGCTGGTGAGGCCCAGACATTGCCATGTTGTGGCTGGTGAGGGCCCAGACGTTGCCATGTTGTGGCTGGTGAGGGCCCAGACATTGCCATGTTGTGGCTGGTGAGGCCCAGACGTTGCCATGTTGTGGCTGGTGAGGCCCAGACGTTGCCATGTTGTGGCTGGTGAGGCCCAGACGTTGCCATGTTGTGGCTGGTGAGGCCCAGACATTGCCATGTTGTGGCTGGTGAGGTCCAGACGTTGCCATGTTGTGGCTGGTGAGGGTCCAGACATTGCCATGTTGTGGCTGGTGAGCCATGCATGGAGTTGTGTAGGTGAGGCCCAGACATTGCCATGTTGTGGCTGGTGAGGTCCCAGACGTTGCCATGTTGTGGCTGGTGAGGTCCAGACGTTGCCATGTTGTGGCTGGTGAGGCCCAGGCAGTGAGGTGTTGTGGCTGGCGTGGTCCAGACGTTGCCATGTTGTGGCTGGTGAGGCCCAGACGTTGCCATGTTGTGGGTGGGGAGTGCCCGGACGTTGTGGCTGGTGAGGCCCAGACATTGCCATGTTGTGGCTGGTGAGGCCCAGATGTTGCCATGTTGTGGCTGGTGAGGTCCAGACGTTGCCATCTTCTGGCTGGTGAGGCCCAGACATTGCCATGTTGTAGCAGGTGAGGCCCAGACATTGCCATGTTGTGGCTGGTGAGGGCCAGACATTGCTATGTTGTGGCTGGTGAGGCCCAGACGTTGCCACGTTGTGGCTGGTGAGGGCCCAGACGTTGCCACGTTGTGGCTGGTGAGGGCCCAGACGTTGCCACGATTAGGCTGGTGGGGGCCCGGACATGGCCCTGTTGTGGCTGGTGAGGGCCCAGGCGTTGCCATGTTGTGGCTGGTGAGGTCCAGACGTTGCCATGTTGTGGCTGGTGAGGCCCAGACGTTGCCATGTTGTGGCTGGTGAGGCCCAGACGTTGCCATGTTGTGGCTGCTGAGGCCCAGACATTGCAATGTTGTGGCTAGTGAGGCCCAGACATTGCCATGTTGTGGCTGGTGAGGCCCAGACGTTGCAATGTTGTGGCTGGTGAGGCCCAGACATTGCCATTTTGTGGCTGGTGAGGCCAGACATTGCCGTGTTGTGGCTGGGAAGGCCCAGACGTTGCCTTGTTGTGGCTGGTGAGGCCCAGACGTTTGCCATGTTGTGGCTGGTGAGGCCAGACGTTGCCATGTTGTGGCTGGTGAGGCCCAGACGTTGCCATGTTGTGGCTGGTGAGGCCCAGACGTTGCCATGTTGTGGCTGGTGAGGCCCAGACATTGCCGTGTTGTGGCTGGTGAGGCCCAGACATTGCCGTGTTGTGGCTGAGAGGCCCAGACATTGCCATGTTGTGGCTGGTGAGGGCCCAGACGTTGCCATGTTGTGGTTGGTGAGGCCCAGACATTGCCATGTTGTGGCTGGTGAGGCCCAGACGTTGCCATGTTGTGGCTGGTGAGGGCCCAGACGTTGCCATGTTGTGGCTGGTGAGGTCCAGACGTTGCCATGTTGTGGCTGGTGAGGCCCAGACGTTGCCATGTTGTGGCTGGTGAGGTCCAGACATTGCCATGTTGTGGCTGGTGAGGCCCAGACGTTGCCATGTTGTGGCTGGTGAGGCCCAGACATTTCCATGTTGTGGCTGGTGAGGCCCAGACGTTTCCATGTTGTGGCTGGTGAGGGCCCAGACGTTGCCATGTTGTGGCTGGGGAGGTCCAGACGTTGCCATGTTGTGGCTGGGGAGGTCCAGACGTTGCCATGTTTTTGCTGGTGAGGCCCAGACGTTGCCATGTTGTGGCTGTAGTCGTGGTCCAGTAAAGCTCTGTAGGAAATCCCATCTAATATTCACATATAAACAAATGACTATTTTATCTGCTTTATAAGTCAGTGAGGAAATCTGCAGTCACTTCATATCTGTTGTTGCTTTCTAGGATATAGATAAAATGTCCTGGAAAGAAACCCTTGCTGCTTTGGTAAGTTCAAAAAGTTTTCAAATATTTTTAATTTTTTCATTTGCTTTTGCTGCTCAGTTTTGATAATCATTGTGTGATGTGAATGAAGAAGATCAATGTTTGAAAGAAAAGAGGAAAAACTTGGTTTTGCTGTCAATCTCCTCCAGTAGTTTTTTAAGAAACCCCATTTGTAATCGTACAAGGCAATGCTGTGGCACAGAGGTTTTTGGAGATGCACTGATGCTCCTCATGCAGCACAAAGAGGGTTCCTCCCCGCTATGAGGATCGTCCTGATGAACATGGACTTCATAGTCCCAAAAATGCCGTATAGCCTGCATCCAGTTATGGGATAGGGGTGTTCCCATCTCATAGGAAATGCTGTCATGTTATAATTAGAGGGGGTCTGACCTTGGCAACCTATACTAATCCAGAGAATGAGTGGGAAGACTGGGAAGTGCTTTGATAACACCGGACATACTTCTGAGTTTTCCCTCTACTGTTGGCCCCATTGATGTTTGGTGAGTAGTATTAGCTTACACGAAAAAAAACTTTAAGATTCTTATTTCACATGTTTTGATCAAAAAATGCTTAAGCCACCTCCGACTATCAACGGGATCTCAAGGCCAATTCCAATTCAGACTTTTCACAGGTTGCTACATTATGCTTATAAGGTTGATGCTTTTTTTTCCCTCTGGATTATGGAGATCTGTTGACCCAAGTGAGAAGTCTGAATTGGACTCTAATGAGAGGTAAAAATAGAGTAGGACCACCCGCTTTGAGATTCCGTTGATAGTTTGGGGTGGCTTAAGCATCTTTTGATCAAAACATGTGAACTAAGAATCTCAAAGTTTTTTTTTTTTTTCGTGTATTGTAGATAGCATAAATGCTTCTTTAGAGGTTTCCATGTAGTGTTAGCTTAAGACTCAGGTTTAGTCATATTTGATCCAAATGCTTTGGTTTTGGTTGATCCAAGTCAGATTTTGGTTTACATTGGCAGAAATGGTCTCTAACCAAAGCGTAAGTTATGGTTTTAAGGTCTTTTTAAGGTTTCGTTTTTCCTTCTCAGCAGATCTGGTTGTTGTGATGTGACTAACGGTCCCACAGCACATTGGGCCAGAAGAGGTGCTGTAATGCCAACCCTCATTGGGGTTAATATTAAGATTATACAAAGAAAGGGGACTCATTGTTGAAGGTAGAGTGTATGTATTAACAAAACAACACATTTGCCATTGACGAGCTTGAACCCAGTAGCATAGCTACAGGGGTTGCAGAGGTCGCACTTGTGACCGGGCCCATGAGACAGGGGGCCCAGAGGCCCCCTCGCCATACAGCTAGATCGCTGGGTGAGATAGACCCTGCGATGTGGTAATGAGAGCCAGTGCTGTGCAGTGGAGCTAGGGTGGCCTGGTGATGCGCGCTGCAATTACGGTACTCCATAGTTCTCATATAGTGGTATATACTAGTTGTATTTAGGCTCCGCAGAAATATAAGTGATTACACTGCAGTTACATTTGGTGACTCACAGGAGACGTCATTTCTGATCAGAGCCGTTCACTTTCCCTTCTCTTCTCCATCCGGCCCAGACCGCCATGATGACTTCTCCCGGCCACGACTCATCTCTGCAGAATTTACAGCACAAGCATTTCAGAATCATAATTTTCCAGCACCTTTATACATACAGACCTTTTGAGGGGTTTATATAACTCCCTTCCTAATGGGGGTTTATACAGGAAAGCATGGTGACACCCCATCCCCACAGCAACTGGATTTTCTATGATAGAGAATCCGGGTGCCTGTAGTAGGGGATGGGGAATTCCTTTATAGACCCCCATCAGGTAGGTTTATAGGCAGGTGATATGGCCCCCAGTATATAGTTAGGCAGGTAATAGGGCCCCCAGTATATAGCTACACAGGTAATTGGGCCCCCAGTATATAGCTAGACAGATAATATGGTCCTCAGCATATGGCTAGGCAGGTAATATGCCCTCAGTATATAGCTAGGCAGGTCATATGCCCCCAGTATATAGCTAGGCAGGTAATATGCCCCCAGTATATTGTAAGGCCGGTGATATGGCCCCCAGTATATAGCTAGGCAGGTAATAGGGCCCCCAGTATATAGCTAGGCAGGTTATATGGACCCCCGTATATAGCTAGACAGGTTATTGGGCCCCCAGTATATAGCTAGGCAGGTAATATGGTCCCCAGTGTATAGCTAGGCAGGTAAAATGAATGCAGTATATAGCTAGGCTAGGTAATAGGGCCCCCAGTATATAGTTGGTCAGGTAGTATGGCCCCCAGTATATAGTTGCTCAGGTAGTATGGCCCCCAGTATATAGCTAGGCAGGTAATTAGCCCCCAGTGTATAACTAGCCAGGTAATATCCCCCCAATATATAGCTAGGCAAGTAATAGGGCCACCAGTATATAGGTATGCTGGTAATATGGCCCCCAGTATATAGTTGGTCAGGTGATATGGCCCCTAGTGTATAGCTAGTCAGGTTATATGCCCCCAGTATATAGCTAGGCAAGTAATAGGGCCCCCAGTTTATAGCTAGGCAGGTAATATGGCTACCAGTATATATCTAGGCAGCTAATAGGGCCCCCAGTATATAGCTAAGCCGGTAATATGGCCCCCAGTATATAGCTAGGCTGGCAATATGGCCCCCGGTATATAGCTAGGCCGGTAATAGGGCCCAGTATTTTAGCTGCGGTAATAGGGACCCCAGTATATAGCTAGGCTGGCAATATGGCCCCCGGTATATAGCTAGGCCGGTAATAGGGCCCCCAGTATATAGCTAGGCCGGTAATAGGGCCCCCAGTATATAGCTAGGCTGGCAATATGGCCCCCGGTATATAGCTAGGCTTGTAATAGGGCCCCCAGTATATAGCTAGGCAGGTAATAGGGCCCCCAGTATATAGCTGGGCAGGCAATAGGGCCCCCAGTATATAGCTGGGCCGGTAATGGGCCCTCCAGTATATAGCTAGGCAGGTAATGGGGCCCCCAGTATATAGCTAGGCAGGTAATAGGGCCCCCAGTATATAGCTAGGCAGGTAATAGGGCCTCCAGTATATAGCTGGGCTGGTAATATGGCCCCCCAGTATATACTAGGCGTTGGGGCCGTATATATGGCCCCCAGTATATATCTAGATAGGCCCCGGTAATAGGGCCCCCAGTATATATCTAGGCAGGTAATAGGGCCCCCAGTATATAGCTAAGACAGGTATATATAGGGTTGCCCCCAGTATATTATTTCTATGGCAGGTAATAGGGCCCCCAGTATATAGCTAGGCCGGTAATCGGGCCCCCAGTATATATCTAGGCAGGTAATAGGGCCCCCAGTATATAGCTAGTCAGGTAATATTGCCCCCAGTATATATCTAGGCAGGTAATAGGGCCCCCAGTATATAGCTAGGCAGGTAATATTGCCCCTAGTATACATATAATTATTTAATATGCCCCCAGGATACGTATAATTATTTAATATGTCCCCAGTACATTACTATTTGATTTGTCCCCAGTACATTATTATGTCCCCAGTACATTATTATTTGATATGCTGCCAGGATATATAATAGGTAATAGGGCATATTAAAAATAAAAACACCAGTACTCATCTTTCCCCTGCTCCCTGTAGCCCCGCCCGGCTCAGTCTTCTTGTCGGCACCGGCAGCGTGACGTCATCACACCGCCTGTGCCGAGATAGTCCGGTAAGTCGCCGGCAGCCGTGCGGCTCGCCGGGAATCGCCGCGGAGCTGGGAGCGCTCGCTCTCTGCTCCGTGGAAGCTCTCGGCTGTATGTGCGTCCGATGGAGGCACATACAGCTGAAGAGCCTGTCGGCGCTCCAGGCCCACGGCAGCGGCCTGGAGACCGGTGAGGTTCGGGGCACAGCCAGTGTGAAAGTGGCCTTAGTTCAACCACTGGATACAAAGGTAATTATCTAACTTTCAAGGGAAAGTTCGATTGTTGCATCAAAACTGCTAATGCCCAAACGTCTATTAAAGGAGTGTACGAGCGCCCCCAGAATAAGAAAGGGCATAGAATATAAAGCAAAACACTAGGAAAATACAACAAGTATCCAGCAATGCAGCTTCAGCCCCTATAAACCGGCCTCACAAACATCATGTCACATGCTTTAGTGCTACATAGGGAAGTGACTTGCTAACTACCTATTTTAAAGTTCTCACTCGGGCTCTGTATATATTCGCTCTCTCCCTGTCTCCTATGTAAGTGCTTTGTACACTATCAGAGCTCAGTCACATATCTATGGTCACGGTCTATCCACTGTTTGGATGCTGCCCAGGAAAGTGATTTGCTAACTACCTATTTGAAATCTCACTCAGGCTCTGTGTGTATACATGCACTGTCTTTGCACTTGCTTAACCTCTTTACCCACCTGAATGGATTAGTACATCCTGGTGGCATTAAGGAGTTAAGTAGCGGGATCGCACTGCTAATTGTAGCTAACACCTGGCGGTTAAAGTGGGAGGGGGGGGCATCACCTTCCCGCGCTGTTAACCATTAAGACGCTGCAGCAAACATGGCCGTGGCATCTAAGTGAATGAGAAATGGTGCTGTGCACCGTTCCTCAATGCAATCGGGGCACCCACGGCAAGATCGCAGGTTCCAATCTGTGAACATGACAGCAAAGGCTTCCATCGCTGCCATGTTTTCGATTTCCCCATTTCCGGCCATCTTGGTACACCCTAATGCATTGTCTATAAAATGCATTAGGTTGTATAAATGATCAAGCCCCCTAGTGGTCAAGTGCCCTAGGGGGAGTTAAAGTGAAAAAAAAAAATTTAGATTGTAAAAAAAAAAAAAAAACATTAAAAGTTCAAATCACCCTCCTTTTGTCATTTTACGAGTAAAAGCAATACAATAATAAAAAAGTTACACATATTTGGTTTCTCCGCGTCCCAAAAAGTCTGATCTCTTAAAATATAACATAGTTTATCCCGTAGAAGAAGAAAAATTCCAAACACCAAAATTTAGTTTTTTGGTTATTTCACATCCCCTAAAAATTGGAATTAATTTAATTTAAAATGTTGCATGTATTCCAGACTTGTAGCAATAAAAAGTGCGCTTCAGCCTGCAAAAAATATCTGTATGTGTTAGTACAAAAAAAGTTATTGGCGCTGCGGTGCAAATTTCAAAAATAGAAAATATCGGGAATTTTTTTACGGTATCAAAACATAACCTGTTTGATATTGATGGATGCAGATCAACCTGTAGAATACAGATAATACATCATTTTTAAATGAAGATTGAACGCCGTGAGAGAAAAACACCTGCAAACATGGCGCAAGTGGATTTCTTTCACATTTTGCCCCACTTAGAATTTTTTTGCGTTTTCCCAGGATATTCTATGGTAATATGAATAACATCATTGGAAACTACAACTTGTCCCACAAAATAAAAGCCCCCATATGTCTATGTAGGTGGAAAAACAAAAACAAGTTATGGCTCCTGGAATGAGAAAAATAAAAAAGTTATGGCTCTTTGGAGGGAATAAGGTGTTAAATACTGCTGGGGAAGTGAATTTGCTATCTGCCTGCCCGATTTCAATCTGACTTGGACTCTATAAACTAATTTAACCCTTCAAATAGCGACCCTCATTTCCAGCTGACCCCTGCAGTGGAAAGCTGATAAGGATCTGGGCTGCTGGGTGGGTAAGAATCTATGTCCTCACCTCTCCTACATATTCCACCTCTGCTGAGGCTTCATCAGGTGACAGATGAGCGCTCGACCATCGCTTACTCATTCATCTCCGTTTTCTTTTTCCGCTCTGTGCTGCTTGACCGACATTTTGTCTCCATTTTGCAGGTATTGAGCTGTACAAAACAAAACGGATATAAAACTTTTTTTTAGATATCATAGAAAATGGGTTAAAAAAAAAACAAAAATATCATTTAGAAATAACTTTTTGATGAACCGAATGTGTGACAAATGGGTCAACGACCGATAAATGTAAGAATATTTTTTGGATAACATAAAAAATGGGTAAAAAAACCAGATATAAAATATTTTTCAACCTCGGTATAGGAAAAAATTAGGGAGAAAAGTAACACAAATTTTACTATTTTAAATTATCTGTGCTGCCAAAAGGGTAAATGTCTGGATTTTATTCACTTTTTTAAAAATTTTTTCCCTTTTCTTTTCTGTTTTTTTCCCACTGGGTGGACATGGGGGGGCTTTGGGGAAAGGATGTTCTAGACAGGGGGAAAATCCGCTCGGGGGTTAAGAAATCGCCCCCCTTTTGATTCAACTTAAGGTTTTTTCCCTGTTTTTAAAACCCCCTAAAACAGCTCCTTTACGTTTCTTTTGGGCGACGGAGGTAACATTTTAAAATGTTCATCACCAGGTTCTTAAAAATTGAACAATCATTTTGGAATTTTCCTGAAAACAAACAGTCCCTCTCCCCTTTTTTCCCGGCGGGCTTTATAGTAAATTAAAATTATAAGATTCATTTCTTTTTGGGGCAACAAACCATCCCCTTTTGTTTTTAAAGGGAAAAAAATTTCTAGAAAGAACAGAAAAAAACTTTGGGAAGGGAAACGCTGGTTTTTCGCTCAAAACCTGAGGGGGAAAGAAAAAAAAAAAAAATCCCCTTTCCCAAACCCATGTCTTATGTTCTGATAAAAAATGTTAAAAGCTCAGAATTTTGTAAGACACCGCGGCAAACGTGATTTGGGACCCATAAATCTAACAAACCCAAAACCATAAGGAGATTTATACCAAACCCCCCAAAATTTCTAGGTTTACATAAAATAAGCTTGAAAAACGCCCCGGGTAAAATCAAGTCCAAGCTATCCCCCCTATTTGTTTCATCTGGGGGAAGCAAAAACCTCCATGAGGGGGACCCAAAACTGCCCCAAAATTAGAAAAAACCCTTTCCCCTGACACAAAAAACTGGGATCATCGACTGCTCCCAGAATATTATAATCCTGAAAAACCCAAACTGGGTTCTTCTTGAAGTTGGCCCATTCACTTAAACACCGCCACCTCTTTTTTAACCCCGAGCTCCAATGTCACGGGCAAAAAATCTTTGCCCTGATGATGGTAAAGGGTTTGGGTATCCTATAGTCGTGGCCCCATACGTACACAATATCCCATGTTGGCCCCCATATGACCCCGAATAAGGGACAAATTCCTTATCCCAAAGGGGCCGTACTGTACACAATATCCCATTTTGGGCCCCCCTTCATGATCTGTATGAGGACTATGCCTTTAACACGGGGGCCATTTACTACACAATACCCATTTTTGGCCCCCACTAGTGATCTGTATAGAGGTGACAAAGTCCTTATACACCGGGGCCGGGTACTGTACACAATACCCCAAATTGGGGGCCCCCACAAGGGGATTTTAAAAATAGAGTGACTTTTTCCCTTTAAAACACAGGGGCCAAAATGTACCAAACCCCATTGGGGGCCCCCCATTTGGGGTTTTGTATAGGGGTTACTATGCCCCTTTACACGGGGGGCCCGTACTGGTAAAAAAAACCCATTTTGGGGCCCCCACTAGTGATCTGTATAAAAGGGTGACTTTTGGTCCTTTTTAAAAACAGGGGCCAAACTGTACACAATACCCCAAATGTGGGGTCCCCCACTATTTATCGTATAGGGGTTAATATGTCCTTATAAAAACAGGGCCAGTACTGTACACAATATCCCATTTTGGGGCCCCTCTATTGATCTGCATAGAGGTGACTATGTCCTTAAACACGGGGGCCCAGTACTTACCCCAATATCCCATGTTTGGCCCCCACTATTTAATCTGAAATAGGGGTTGACTTTTCCCTTAAACACAGGGACCAGTACTGTACAAAAAACCCCATGTGGGGCCCCCACAAGTAAACTGTAAAAGGGGTGACTATTCCTTATACACGGGGCCCCAGTACGGTACACAATACCCCATGTGCCCCCCCCCACTAGTGACTGTATGATTGCCCATGTCCTTTTTCCAGGGACCATTATTTGAAACACAAAACCCATGTGGGGCCCCCCACAAAGTAAACTATATAGAGGTGACTATGTCCTTATAAAACAGGGCCAGTACTGTACCAAAACCCCATGGGGTGGCCCCTCTAGTGACTAAATAGAGGTGACAATGTCCTTATACAGGGGGGCCAGAACTTAACACAATACCCATGTGTGGCCCCCACTAGTGATCTGTATAGAGGTGACTACGCCCTTTTAAAAACACGGGGCCCCCCCCCCCCAATACTGTACACAATATCCCATTTTTGGGCCCCCCCACTATTGATTTTTTTAAAGGGGTGCCCTAGGGCCCTTTAAAACCACGGGGGCCAGTATTTGTACACAAAAACCCAGGGTGGGGCCCCCATTTTTTTACCCTGTATAAGGTGACTATGCCTTTTATACACATGGGCCATTCAAATAAAACAAACCCCATTTTGGCCCCCATTATTTAAATCTGTATAGGGGGACAAATGCCCCTTATACACATTTCCAGTACTGTACAAAATTACCCCAAATTGTTTGCCCCCACTTTTGACCCTGAAAGAGGTGACTATTCCTTATACAGGGGGGGGGGCCATACTGTACACAATACCCCCTGTGTGGACCCCATAGTGATTTTGAAATAAAGGTAAACTAGTCCTTATACCCAGGGCCATACTGTACACAATATCCCATGGGGGGCCCCCCTCTATTTGTTTCTTTTTTAAGGGGTGACTATGTCCTTATACACGGGGGTTCAGTACTGTACACAATATCCCATGTGTGACCCCACTATGGATCTGTATAGGGGGGCCCAATGTCCTTATACACGGGGCCAGTACTGTACAAAATACCCAGGGTGGGGCCCCTCTATTTGATCTGTAAAGAGGGGACTATGCCCCTTATACACAGGCCCCAAAACTGTAAAAAAAATATCCCATGTGTGGCCCCCATTTTTTTTAAAACTTTATAAAATTTGACTAGGCCTTAACAGGGGGGCCAGAAACTGAAAAACAATATCCCATGTTGGCCCCACTAGTGATCTGTATAAAAGGTGACTATGCCCCTTATAAAACAGGGGGGGGTTACGGGACACAATATCCCATGTGGGGCCCCCCCACAAATTTGATCTGAAAGAGGGGACAATGTCCTTAAACACGGGGGCCAGTACTGAAACCCAATATCCCATTTGGGGCCCCCATTTAATCTGTAAAAGAGTGACAATTTCCTTATACACGGGGGGGGGGGGGGGGGGCCAGTATTTTTTTTTTTAACACAATACCCCCATGGTGGCCCCCCCCAAATTGATCTGTATAGGGGACAAATCCCTTATCCCACAGGGGCCAGCCCTGTACACATTTTCCCCATTTTGTGGCCCCCACTTTTGATCTGTATAGGGTGACAAGCCCTTATACACAGGGCCAGTACGTACCCCCAAACCCCAAAGGGGTGGCCCCCACAATTTGATCTGTATAAAAGGTTTACAATGTCCTTAAACACAGGGGCCAGAAACTGTACACAATATCCCATGTTTTGGCCCCCACAAGTGATCTTATAGAGGTGACTATGTCCTTTTTCACAGGGCCAGAAACTGTAAAACAATAAACCCATTTTGGGGGCCCCACTAGTAAACGTTAGGGGGAACTAGGGTTCTTATACACAGGGCCAGTACTGTACACAATATCCCATTGGGGGCCCCCACTAGTGTACTGTAAAGAGTGACTATTCCTTTTTCCGGGGGCCTTTACTAAAACACAAAAACCCATGTTTGGCCCCCATTAGTGATTTTTAAATAGGGGTTTACTTTTCCTTATAACAGGGCCAGTACTGTACACAATATCCCATGTTGGCCCCTCAGTGATCTGAAATAAGGGGACTATGTCCTTTATAACGGGGGCCAGTACGTACACAATATCCCATGTTTTGGCCCCCCAATTGATCTGTATAAGGTGACTATGCCCTTTAAACACGGGGGCCAGTACTGTGCACTTTTAACCCAAATTTTGGGGGGCCCCCCCTTCTATGATCTGTAAAGGGGTGACTATGTCCTTATCCGGGGGGCCAATATTTGTACACAATATCCCGGGGTGGGGGCCCCTCTAGTGATCTGTATAAGTGACAAATTTCCCTTTATACACAGGGGCCAGTCCAAAACACAATATCCCATGTGTGCCCCCCACAAGTGATCTGTAAAAGAGGTGACAATGTCCTTATACCAGGGGTCATTACTGTACACAATACCCCCATTGGGGCCCCCCAAATAGGGAGGGTATAGGGGTGACTATTTTCCTTATACACAGGGCCAGTACGTACACAAAACCCCCATGTGTGGCCCCCACTAGGTTTTCTGTATAGAGGTGACTATGTCCTTATACAAGGGGCCATACTGTACAAAAATATCCCATGGTGGCCCCCCCCAAAAGTGATCGCATAAGGTGACTATGTCCTTAAAAACACAGGGCCAGTACTGAACAAAATATCCCAAATGTGGGGCCCCCTTAGTGACTGTATAGGGGGTGAAAAAATTCCTTATACACAGGGCCAGTACTGTACAAAATATCCCATGGGGCCCCCCACTATTTTGATCTTTTTAAGGTAAACTTTTCCCTTTATACACGGGGGCCAAAGTATGTACAAAATTTATCCCAGTTTTGGCCCCTCTAGTAAATTCTGAAATAAGGTGACTATTCCTTATACAGGGGGGCCATACTGTACACAATATCCCATTGGGGGCCCCCTCTAGTAAACTATTAGGGGGGGTGACAAAGTCCTTAAACACGGGGGGCCAGTACAGTACACAATATCCCAGTGTGGCCCCTCTAGTGATCTGTAAAGAGGTGACTATTTTCCTTATACACAGGGGCCAGTACTTTACAAACTATCCCATGTGAGGCCCCCAACAAAGGATTTTTAAATAGAGGGGGACTATTTCCCTTTAAAAAACACAAGGCCAGTACTGAAACACAATAAACCCATGTGTGACCCCCACTGGATCGTATAGGGGTTTGACTATGTCCTTATCCCCCAGGCTCCATACTGTACACAAAAATCCCATTTTGGGGGCCCCCCCCCCAGGATCTTATAGAGGTGACTATGCCCTTTAAACAAAAGGGGCCAGAAACAGGTCCCAAAATTTCCCATGTGGGGGCCCCCACTAGTAAATTTTTTAAATAGGGGTTTACTTTGCCCTTAAACCCAAAAGGGGCCAGTACTGTACACAATACCCCAAAGTGTGGCCCCTAGTGACCTGAATAGAGGGTGACTTGCCTTAAAGGGGGGGCCCCGTACTGTACACAATATCCCATGTGGACCCCCATATGATCAAATAGAGGTGACAAATGCCCTTTTATACACGGGGGCCAGTACTGTACACAATATTCCATGGGGGGCCCCCTCTAGTGATTGTTATAGGGGTGAAATTGTCCTTATACACAGGGGGCAGTACTGTACACAAAACCCATTTTGGCCCCCCTATTTTGACCCTGTATAGGGGTTTACTATGTCCCTTATACACAGGGGCCGAACTGGGGCACAAAAATTCCCTTTGTGTGGCCCCCCTATGATCTTATAGAAGTAAACTAGGGTCCCTTATACACGGGGGGCCAGAAACTGTACACAATATCACCTTTGTGGCCCCCAAATTAGTGATCGGGTATAAGGTGATATGCCTTATACACAGGGGGCATACGTACACAATATCCCTTGTGTGGCCCCTCTAGTGATCTTATAAGGGGGCCCTTGTCCTTATACACAGGGGCCAGTACTTTTACAAAATTTTCCCATGTGGGCCCCCACTATTTATCTGTATAGAGGTGACAAAGCCCTTTAATACACGGGGGCCATACTTTTACACAATACCCCCATGTTTGCCCCCTATTGAATCTGTAAAAGAGGGGGACTAGCCCCTTAAACACAGGGCCCAGTACGACACAATATCCCATGTGTGACCCCCACTAGTGATCTTATAGAGGTGACTTTTGCCCCTTAGACACATTGACCATTACGGGAAAACTAAAATTTCCCCTTTGTGTGGCCCCTCTAGTGATTTTTTAAGAGGTGAAATGTCCTTATCCCAAAAGGGGCCAGTACTGTACACAATTTCCCATTTGGGGCCCCCCCACTAGTGATCTGTAAAAGGGACTATGGCCCCTTATAAAAAGGGGGCCAGTATTTGTACACAATATCCCTTTGTGTGGCCCCCACTAATGACCCTTTATAGAGGTGAAAAAATGCCCTTTAAATTAACACGGGGGGAAATTACTTACACAATATCCCATGTGGGGCCCCCCACAAATGATCTGAATAGGTGATTTATTCCTTATACACGGGGGCCATACGGTACACAATTTTTCCCTTTGTTTGGCCCCTCTAGGGGGCTGTATAGAGGAGACTATGTCCTTAAACACAGGGGCCAGTACGGGTACACAATATCCCATGTGTGGCCCCCACTAGTGATCGAAAAGGTGACTATGTCCTTATACACGGGGGGCCATTACTGTACACAATACCCCATGTGTGGCCCCCACTATTGATTTTTAAAGAGGGGAACTATGTCCTTATACACGGGGGGCCATTTACTGTACACACAACCCAGGGTGGGGGCCTCCACTAGTGACTGTATAGAGGTACAAAGGGTCCTTATACAAAAGGGACCATTTACTGTACACAATACCCCATGTGTGGCCCCCACTAGTTATCGGGTATAGGGGTTAAACAAATTTTCCTTATACACGGGGGCCATTACTGTACACAATATCCCATGTTTTGGCCCCTCAAAGTGATCTAAAATAAGGTGACTATGTCCTTTTTACACAGGGGCCAGTACTGTACACAAAAACCCCATGTTTTTGGCCCCCACATTTATCTATATAGAGGTGACAAAGCCCTTTAAACACAGGGGCCAGAAACGTCCCAACAATACCCCCAGGGGTGGCCCCTCTAGTAAATTCTAAAATAAGGTGCTATTTTCCTTAAAACACAGGGGCCAAAACTGTACACAATATCCCATGTTTGGCCCCCACTATTTATCATAAAGGGGTTGACTTTTGTCCTTATACCAGGGGCCTACTTTTACACAATATCCCATGGGGTGGCCCCCACAATGATCTGTATAAGGTGACAATGTCCTTAACCGGGGGCCCCTTTACTGTACAAAAAACCCCCTTGTGGGGCCCCCCTGGGTGATCTGTAAAGAGGGGGACTTTTCTTTTATACCCTGGGGGGCCCAACGTACCCCAATATCCCTTTTGGGCCCCCCCAAAGGACCCTGTATAGAGGTGACTTTTTCCTTATACACGGGGGGGGGGGGGGGGGGGGGCCCCCAGTACTGTACACAATTCCCATGTGGGGGGGGCCCCCCCTAGGGGATCTGTAAGAGGGGGACTATTTCCTTATACACGGGGGCCATTTAGTACACAATATCCCATTTGATGGGCCCCCCACTGGGTGTCTGTATAGAGGTGACATGCCCCTTAATATCACAGGGGCCAAAACTGTAACAATACCCAAATGTTTTGGCCCCATTAGTGATCATAAAAGGTGACTAGTCCTTATCCCACGGGGCCAGAAATTGTACACAATAATCCCATTTGGGGGCCCCCACTAGTGATCTGTATGGGGTTTGACTTTTCCCTATACACAGGCCCCAGTACTGTACACAAATATCCCTTTGGGGGCCCCCCCCACTATGATCTGAATAAGGGGATATGCCTTTATACACGGGGGGCCAGTACGGGTACAAAATACCCATGTGGGCCCCCACCAGTGACCCTTATAGAGGTAAACAAAGTCCTTATACACAGGGCCAGTACGGGTACACAATACCCATGTGTGGGCCCCCACTAGGATCTTAAAGAGGTGACTATGCCTTATACACAGGGGCCATACTGAAACACAATATCCCATTTGTGGCCCCCACTAGGATCGTATAGAAGACTTTTTCCCTTTATACCAAAACATGCCAACTCGCCCTTTTTGGGGGGGGGGTTCCCGCTATTTGGGGCCCCTCCCGCCCTCCCGGGGGAGTTTGGCTTTCCCCCCGGGCCCCTGCGGGCGGCGGGGGTTTTTTAAAATTTAACCCCGCGGCCAAAAAGTACCCCTGGGCGCTCCCTTTTTGGGCCCGCGGGACCGCCCAACAGGGGGGTTGGCCGGGGGCCGCAGCGGCCCTCACCCCCCCGGCTCACTTGCAGGGAGGGGCAGGGGGGTTCGCTCCTCCTCCCTCCTCCCCCCCCGGGAATGTACGGCGCCTTTTGTTGGCCCGTACATACAGGACAGCGTCACAGGGGGAAGTGCCCGCGCGGGCCCCCAGGGGAGTGACGGGGCGGCTGCTCTCATTTCCCCCCTGCCCCGGGCTGAGGAATCGGGCAAGCGGCCGCCCCTGCAGGGGGCCTGGAAGGTAAGTGATTTTATTATTTTATTTTTATAAGCTTGGGGGGCCCCTACCTGGCTAACAGAG
>JAODAL010045003.1:0-32331 GCA_025379985.1 Phyllomedusa bahiana | reverse complement strand
AATGGGGAAGGTAATGAGTGAAAAACTGCCCAAAAATCGTATTGTATGCGCGGGGGAACGGGGGAAAGTTTTTCCCATGGGTTTTTCTATGGGGAGTATGGCATTACCGTAATTGCGGGGCATGCATTCGCCGCATTTTAAAAGCCCCAAATACGTGGCGAGAGGGGGCCCCAAAAAATTATGCCGGGGGAAAATATTCCGTAAGAGGCCAAAATTTATAAGGAATTTTTACAGAACTATACGGGGTGGGCCCCTAGAATCAAATCCCACTGATGGAACCCAAAATTTCGCTCCATGGGGGAACCCCCAAAATGAAAACTTCCTGGTGGGACAGAGGCACCCCGCCCAACAGTGTTTTGGGGGCCCATCTGGGAATGGTAAATTAATCAAAAAAGCCAGTACAAAAATCTAACTCTGAGCCCAGCTAAGGGTTCAGGATAGTGTTAGGGGTTTGGGTTTGGGGAGAAAAAAATTTTGGCCATTTTGGGGGAACCCTTTAAACAAAATTTTTGGGCACACATTTCAATTAATTTAGGTTTAAAACGGAAATGTCCCTTTTTTCGGGACAATTTTTAGGTAGGGGGAAAAATTACCAAAAAAAAGATTGCTAAAAAGGGTTTTGCTCAAAAAAGAGCCCCCAAACTTTGTTTTTGCATATGCACCCTGTAGATAAAAAATTGTGCTTTTTTTTAGGGGAAGATTTTTTTTTTTTTTTTAATTGCTTTAAAAAAATTTTTTTAAATCTTGTTTAAAGACTCCATGGGGAATGTTTGGCCCTCTCCCAACAGAAATTTAGGGGGCCCTTTAAAGTATGAAAACAGCCCTACCCAGTAAGACTGTTTTTGCTGCCATAGAAACCCAATTAGATCTCAACTTTTTTTTTCCCCAGGGAAACCGTATGAAATTGAAAGGGGAGTCTAATTGGTTGCGATAAAGCAAAAAAACCCAAAGTTTTACTGCTAGCAGTTTTTTATTTAAGGGCTCGAGAATTTAAGACTTTACATGTAAAAGTTAATATTATGGACCCCTAGGCACTTTTGGGCCCCCTTTTTTTTTTCAAATTTTGCTTGAATCTCGAAAAAACCCTATTACCACCTTATAAAAAAATTGGAGACATAGGGAAGCGGTTTTTCATTTTTGCATTTATTTTTATTATTTTATAAAAAAATAAAAAATTCTTTGTTTTGGTATCCCTTTGTCCCCTCAACAGTTTTTGGGGGATTATTTTTTTGGTGTATTTCGGGAACTCATTTGAGAAACTGGGTTTTTACTGTTGATTGGATCTTTATTTTTGAATTTTAAGGATGATAAAGTGTTTGCCCCAAATGTTTTATTTTTGGGGTTCCCTACTCGTGTGGATTTTGGGGGTCCCTAGGGCCAAACGGGGTGGGGGTTGGTTTTTTGGGGGGGGCCCCCCCATTTAAAAGTGTTTCGGGGGCCCAACCGGTGGGGGGTTTATTTTTGGGGGGTTTCCCCCTTTTTTAGCTACCTTTTAATGACTGTAGTTTGTCTCCTTTTTCCCTTTGCTTTTTGGGTTTTTTGGCCATTTTTTTCTATGCTTTTTTTGCCTTTTCGGGAGAATGTTTTTATGTAGTTAAAAAAAAAAAATTTGGTCTACCAGGGCTCAGGGGCCCCCCGGGGGGATTCCCCTATTCCCCTTGTGGGCCAGCCCGACCCTTGGGGCCTAAAAAAACGATTGTGGGCCTTTTGGGTGTAGGAGAAAAGCTTTTCAACCACTAAAATTAAGACCACCCCTTGGACTAAGGGCAGAATGATCAGATGTCTAGGTTTTAAGTTGCAGGTTACACTTTAACCCCTTTTTTCTATAAAAATGTAATTTTTAATTTGCTTCGAAAATTTGTGTTTTTAAACCCATTTGGGTTTTAAAGGCCCGGAACTCTTTTCTTTTCCCTTTTTTTTTTTTAGTGACCAGGGGTTTAAAGGCCGATAGCACTTTTCTCCCAACTTTGTTATTTGCAAAATTTTTTTCCCTTATTTTTCTTGATATGAAAATGCTTTATTTTGTGGGGGATTTGAACTTTAAATTTTTTTTTAAAAAATATCAGGTAAAAGGGGTTAAAAAAAAAAAAAGACTGTTTTCCCCCTTTTTTTTTAAAAAATGTATTAAAAGGGAAAAACCTGTCCCCAGTTTATGCCCCTCGGGCTGAGGAAGCAAAAGTAGTAAGAATGCTTTTTCCAGCACTGTGTCTCTTATTCTGTAAGATGCTTAGTATTCGTGTTTTTAAATGTCAAAATCGGAGTTTTCACCCAGAAGGGTCATTCAAAAGGTCATCAAAACCTTCAACCTTATTAGGGATTTTGTATTTTTAAATTAAAAAAAAATAATAATTTTTAAAATAATTTAATTTTTCTTTATTTATTTTAGCGCCAACATTTTCCCGCGCATTACAAATTAAAAGGGTAAATCAGAATTAACTTTAAAAAGTATTAAAAAATGAGACACAAGGTGTGGGGCCCTTTCGTAGAGCTTACATTATTAGGGTGTATGGGTGAACTAGGGGTTAAAAAGTCCCAATTTTACAAGGGTCCAGCCATGTTTATAAATGGGGGGTGGTTTACAAAAAAATGGATGTACCTGCCCCCCCTAAAGCATCTATTCGATAAGTGCCTGTGAGTGCCCTGTTAGGGGTGAAAAATGTGTGTGTAGCAGTTAGGGATCTTGGTAGGCCAGAGTGAGAAGATGTGTTTTCGGGGCCCCCTCTTAAAATGTGAGGGTTGTGAATTTTTCCTGATCGCCCCGGGTGATATTCAGAAAATTTGGGGCTGCAGGTGAAATCTTGTGGCGGGAAATGGAGGTTCGGGGGATTGAGGGTTGTAACCTTTTATCAGCAGAGAGAGGAGAGGGGGTCGGGGGGTTTGACAGAGACGGGGAGGTGATGTAGGGGGGTGCAGCGTTGT
The DNA here is from genome assembly GCA_025379985.1 of Phyllomedusa bahiana. Classification (NCBI taxonomy): domain Eukaryota; kingdom Metazoa; phylum Chordata; class Amphibia; order Anura; family Hylidae; genus Phyllomedusa; species Phyllomedusa bahiana. The sequence goes on along the minus strand of JAODAL010045003.1, from coordinate 29,412 downwards.
GGGAGCTTTATGGGTGAGAGTGTTGAGTTTTCTGTATCCTGTACTGGATGGGAAAACCATTGCAGTGACTGCCCAAGGGTAGAGGGTCAGTATAGGGGGGAGAAAAGATGAGCCTGGCTGCTGCTTTCTGGACAGTTGGAGGGGGGAGAGTTTGCGAGAGGGGGGCCGTAAGCAGGAGTTGCAGTAGAAAAAACGAGAAAGAATAAGAGCAGTAATTTGAGAGTTTGAGTTGTTTCCCACAGTGAGAAAGGACGGATTTTGGAGATATTTTGAGGTGCGGGGACAGGAAAGGGAAAAGGGATTGGATCTATAGGGTGAAGGTCAGACGGAACTAATAAAACCCCCAAGTTTTTGCTGTTAGGAGGTCATTTCAGACTTTAACTAAGGGCAGTTTCCGTGGAGGTAGGGTGCGGAAACCTGATTGCAGAGGGTCAAGAAGGACTTAGTGGAGAGTAGGGATTAGGCGAGAGTAGACAAGCATTCCAGGAGTTTAGAAATAAAGGGGCAGGTTAGAGACTGGTCGGTAGTTGGCAGCACAGGGGGGTCCAGAGGGGCTTTTTTGAAAAGGGGTTATGATGGTGTGTTTGAAGGAAGATGAAAGTCCCGTGAAAAGAGAGAGGTTACAGATTGTAGTGAGGTGAGAGAGGACAGCGGAGAAATAGATGGGAAAGGGGGGATGGAATGGGGTCAGTAGGTGTGGTGGGGCCGCAGACAGGGGGAAGCCCCGGGCACTTTTCCCCTGTCGAGGTCAAGGGCTGGAGTAGATCAGAGAAAGTCGGGGAGGGACAGGATGGGTATTTTTTTGGGGATTTTGATGTGATGTTTTGCCGGATATATTCAATTTTGTTTTGAAATGAGTGGCCAGGTCTTGCATAGGGTCAGTGACCGGAGCTGGGCTTTAGGCTTAGGAGGGGGTGGAAGGTGTCAAAAAAGGCGTTTTGGGTTTTTTGTGTGTGTTGAGATGGGGGAGGTGAATATTTTGTTTGGCACAGTGAAGGGGAGGTGATAAGTTGGTGAATTTTTAGGAAAAAAAGTTGCAGGGAGCTTTGATTTTCCCCAGCCGTCAGAAAACCGGAACATCGCTGGAGAAAACGAGTCTGGGTGTGTGCCAAGGTGCGGGCGTTGACTTGGTGGTGGGTGTGTGAGTGGTGCCAAATGCCAGGGTGGTTTGGAGTTTCATTGTAATGTTTGACGCCGGTCAGGACAGGGAAAGGGGGGAGATTGGGGGGAGTGAAGGGCTGTATGGTGTCTGTGAGTTGTGGTCTTAATGGAGCAGATATTTCGGAATGTGTGATGAGAGGTTTGTCCAGAGAAGGCTGAGAATTGTGATATGAAGGAGTTAAAGGTTTTGGTCAGAGGAACATAAGGAGAATTGTGAAGTTAGAAATTGAGGGAAAAATAACAGAAGACCAGACCAGAGATTTTCCCCCCCCCTTGTGGGTTGGGGAGTCAGTAAATGGGGGCCAAGGAGGAGGTTAATGAAAGAAACTGTGGGGCAGAAAGGGGAATGGGGTCATCAATGGGGATGTTGAAATCACCCATGATGAGAGTGGGTATTTCAGTAGAGAGGAAGTGTATTGCAGCCGTTTTGCGCGCGCATCGTACTGCACAGCAATACGGCTGGAATCTGTCCCCCGCCCTTCGGTAAACCAATTCCATAGAGAAAATATGGAAACCCCTCTCTCCCCCGAAGGGATACGGCCGTGAATAAAGCATGTCTATGGGGCCCAAAGCACGCCCCCCCACCCCCTTATGAAGCCGTAATTGCGGGCGGAATCCGTCCCGCAAATACGGCTTGAATAAGTCGTGTGAGCCGGGCTAAAGAGTCAGTTTTTTTCAAACCCGCCCACCCGAGACTAGACCCGCCCGCCTCAACTGATAAACCTATTACTTTGAATAGGTAGAAAATGTGAATAACTGTCAGTGGGTGGGGCTGCCTTGGGGGGCGGGGCTAACACCTGTCATGAATATATTTGAGGGGTTAAATGCTCTTAAACTACAGATCTTACAGAATAAAAGGGGACAGTGCTGGGAAGAGGTTGCATAGCTTTTTTGTCCTCGAAGGGGGGGGATAACCTATGTGACAGGTTCCTTTAAAGTGGCAAAAAAAAAAAAAAGTTTTTGGGGGTTTTGTTTTTTAAAATAAAGTTTTAAATTAATTGTGGGAAAAAAAAAAAAAAAACCTTTTTTTTTTCCCAAAAAAAAAACATTTTTCCCAAAAAAAAAACTTAAAATTTTTTTTCCCACCTTTTTGGTTGTCCCCCTTTTCAACCAAAAAGGAAAAAAAAAATTAACTATTATATTTCTGACAATGTTTAAGATTATCAGTTCAAAATCCAAACACAGTTATCGCTTTTCCTTAGAGTCCCATATAAGAATAAAAGGTCAAAAGCCCACTGATTTGAACACTGCATTTTTCTCTTTCAATTATGGGGGTAAATGTCTTTTAAATTTTCCCCCGTGTAGGGAAAATAAGATACATTTACAAACATCTCTAAAGTACATAAAACCTTATCCTCGACGCTTTTTCCCCCCCCCCCATATTTGGGGTCCTTGGGGATCTCCTGGGGGCAACTGATCAAGTATAGTCTCCTCATATGCTGATGTTATATGTCCCTGTATCCCATTTTAAATAGTTCAAATTTCCCGCTTTTACCGCCTCGGGTTGTCTCACCACTGGGCTTTTAAAAACGCTACTGCGAGGGCCCGGCGTTAGGGGGCGTCAGGGAAAACCGCGCCTTCAGCCGCCCCAAACGCCGATAATCGGCATCTTAGGTCGCACCGCATGCCTGGAAAAGAGCGGCACCGGGAAAAACCGCACCGCTCGCGCGCTGGCCAAAAGCTCGGCGCAATATTTGCGCTGCGCCGGCTTTTCATCACCCCCAAGATCATTGCGCCCCCCCGGCGGTCCCACTCAGACTCTCCCCACCACAAAATCTCAATTTCTAAAGATGGGGTATGGGGCAATGTCCAGTTCTATTTCCCTTTCATCAGGTTTGGGCGCTCAACACCACAACCCAAAAACTACACCATCAGGCACGCAGAACCCGCTTTCAAAACCCAAAATCACATCCCAATAATTAGATATAAGGTATAAAACCCAAAAGGGGCAAAAGCATACAGTTTATATATATTTTATCACATTTTGGTGGTCAGAAAATTAAACGTTTCAGTATACCACCCACATATTCCCTCATTGGGCCAAAAAACCCATAAGAAGATTAAAGAGGGATACCTAATAGAAACAGAAAAACATATTTAAAAAAAATAATAAATAAGAAGTATGCAAAGAGTATAAATTTGGGATCAAAAATATATAACCCCTGAATAATAGATCATATCCTAATGGTTATTCTGCCCAGATAAAAAACCACCTTTTCAAACCCTTTTTGGAGCCTACAGGTTTACCAAAAAAACCCCGTTTTTTAATATATATCCCACCAGGAGATTTTTAAATAAAAACAGCCCAAAAATTAAAGTTGGGTTAAAAGCCCTCGGGGCTGTATCGTTTTCAATTTTCTAAAGGCCCAAAACTCTTTTTTCCTTACAAAGAAATTTTTTTATCAAGTTTTCCCCTTTTTCAAATGTCGAGTTTATCTTTTCCATAAACGAAACATCGGGCCCGGGAATCCCCCTCAGGTTTCCAAAATCCGATATGCCTGGCAAAGGGGTGTCACGCCCTATTTTGGGGCACATCCCCCTTAAGTGTACACCCAATGGGGTTTTTTTAACTGTCTGGTCGTCTTGCCTATAAAATGTTTGCCACAGCTTACAATTACAGGGGTTAAAACAATTTCCCTTTGGGGAAAACAACCCAATTCATAAAAATCACAAATTTTCGCATAGATTCTTCCTGTCCCCCGAATCTTAAAACTCTTTATTTCTGACAAAATTATATTTTGGGGCAAAATGTACTTTTTTCCGATCAAAAAATTTTCCCAAAACGGTTTACTTTTTTAAACCCATGTCCCTGTTGGTTTTGGTGACGTAAAAATGGTTTGTGAATCAGTTATCCCCCCCAATACCTTTCTCTTCTATTTTTGGTCATTTGAGGAGTTTTTAAGAGAGAAAAGGTCTTTTAGACCCCTTTAAACACAATCCCAATATACCCAAATTTTCCCCAAAAAAGGGATTTAAATTTACTTTAAATTGGTTTCGGTTTCATATGTCCCCCTATTTTTCCTAAAAGGGGTTTTCCCTTCAACCTCTTGGTCCCCGGTTTTTCAATAGATGGTTTCCCTGTCCCCCTAAGTGCTTTTCCATTAAATGAAAGGTTAAAATATTGATGGAGGATATCCCCTTTTCCAGGAACCTTTTTTTTTGAGGTTTTTTGGCCCCCTGGGGGGGTTAAAAAATCTCTTTTTTTGGGGCTGTTTTACGTATACGTAGGTTTTTGCCCCCCGGGGGAATCCCCGCCTTTTGGGTTTAAACTTTCAAGGTTTTTGGGGTTAAAATAAATCCCACCCGAAAGGGGGTATTAGTAGCCGTTTTTTTCGATAGGTCCAAGTTTGTATGTAAACCCCAAATAATCCCGGGGAAAAATCCTAAGATCCAAAAAAGCTATTTCTGACATAGGGAATCTCAAATGTAAATTTTTTAAACCCCTTTAATCTCTTTTAGGTTCAACCCCTGGAAAAATTTCTCAAAACGACCCCTCCGTGCCCTGCCAAGGGCACGAAGAAGTCATCTATAAATTTGGGCCCCCAGTAAAGGGAATTTTTTATTGGTGTTTAACCCCTTCCATTTTTTCTCCGAACACCGGGGCCCCTTTTTCTCCACCCAGCCCAGGAATAGATTCGCATAGTGGGAGGCATGGGCTTCCCTAGGGGTTACACCTGAGCTGGGGTGACCGGGGGTCCGAAGGGGGGAAATAGTTATGGGGTAAAAATTCAAATTCAAACAGTTCAAAAAACCAAATTTTTAATTTTTTTTTTCCCAAAATTTTTTCCCCCCTCTTTTTCCCCAAGGAAAATATTTCTGGCAGGGAAAGGCCCCAGGGGTGGGGAAATTTAAATTGGTTTATAGTGCCCCCAAACACCCCTTTTGGGGGCCAAAACCATAATCCTTCTCGATGTTGATCCCCCCCAAGTTTTTTTTTAGGAGGTCAGCCTACTAAAAGATAAGAAGGAAGGGCAAAAACGGGGGCCCGGTCCTTGTTTTTTTGGGTTTTTTTATTTTCCCCCCGCAAAATTAGTTTCCCGATTATTCTGGGGTTCAAGGAACCCAAAATCCCCGCCCCACAATGGGGGGCCGCCCTTCAGGGGGCCCAAAACCCCTTTATGCAACCCCTTGGGAAAATGGGGGAAAAACCGTTGCGCCCTTGTGGTTTTTTTTCGGGGAATTTAGAAAGCAGCCTCACCCTTTGCGGGAAATTCCCCTTCCCTCAACCCCATGTATAAATAATAGATTTAATTTTCCCCAGAAATTTTTCTGTGGGTCACTTTCCCAGGTAAAATACCCTTTGTCCCAAATCCCCCAGAAGTTTTTTCTTAAAAACATCTGGGGGAAATTTTCCCAAATGGTCGTTTGACCAAAAATTTTTCCCCCCTTATCTGGGGGTTTTTTTAAATTTTATTATGTCGGAAAATTTTTGATTCAAAAAGAAAACCCAAAACGCTTGTTTTCTCTTGGGGGGTTAAGATTTTTTTTCAAAATTCCCCGGGATAGGGGTTTTTTGTTTGGGTTAAAAGAACCCCAAGCCCTTTTCATTACCATTTTTCAAAAAACAAAATCTATTTCCGGGGTGTTTTCTTGTGTGGGAGGAAAACCTGGTGTTTTTTGGGGTTTAAAAAATTCAGTTTGGGGGCCCCAAATTTTTCCCTTCCCCATTAAAACCCCCCTCTTCAAAATAAATCAGTAAAAATTTTTCTCCCCTCCGGAGATCTTCAATTAGACAAAATTCCAAATTTCCCTAAACAAATACGTTTATCATTTTTCCCTTGAAAAAAAATTTAAAACCCAAATTAATTTTACCCCACAAAAAAAGGTTTTCAAACCCCTTTTTAACCCCAGTTAAATTCACAAAATTCTAGTTGTAGGACACATAGGGAAAAAAACCCTTTTTCAATTGGAACATCAATTGTTCCTGTGAAAGGGAGTTTTTCTGAGTTTAGATTAATTATTTGGTTTTGCCTTCTGCTTTTTTTGGCACTTTGGGGGGGTTTTCATTGTAACTTTCATTGGGGGGTGGGACGGAAAAAACGGTGGCCCAAAAAAAGGGGAAATTGATGTTTTGGGGATGATGAGGAGGGGGAACTTTTACCATCCAAGACGGGGGGGTTGTCATTTTTGGGGGGTTTTCCTTTTTTTTTTTTGTTTTTAATATTTGATGACACATATTCCCCCCCCCCAATTTTCTTCCCCCTTCCCTTTTTGGGGAGGGGTCTTTCATTCTCTAACCCTCCTGATCATTGAATCCCCCCCTGTTTCCTCTAAAAGAAAACCCCCTCTATTAGTCCCGGTTTTTTAAAATTTTTTTGTTTTTTTTTAATTTTTTTTTTTTTTTCCGGGTGCCCCGAAATCTCAGAAGAGGGATATTCGGGTCTCCTTTAATTCACTCTCAAACAATTTGGGAAAAACCCTTTCCCTTCCCTTTAAAATTTCCCCCAGAGACCCCTTAATTTTACTTTTTAGGGCTTACGCTTCTTTTAAGCACCTTTAAATTTTCTCAACAGAAATTTAAATTAAAAAGGGTGGGATGAGGGGGTTTTAGGGCCCATCACTGAATTTAATAAAAAAGACTTTTGGGGGGGAAAGGAAAAAAAAATAATCTTCCAGAAAACAGAAAAAAAATTTTTAAAAGGGAACCCAATAGGGGAAAGAAAGTAAAAATTAAGATTGCCCCAGACTTTCCCAAGGGCCCGTAAAGGGTTAAATTTTAAAAAAATTTCTTTTGGGGAAAATTTTACGTGAATCTAAAAGAAACGAAAAACATAAAACCATTTATTTTAAAGGGGATTGGGGGGAATTTTAAAGGGAAAAGGGAAAGGGCCCTTTTTCCAAAATTGTTTGGGGTTTTAAATTAAAAGGGGGGGGAACAGATATCTTTTTCTTCTGAGGGTTTTTCGGAAACCCGGAAAACTAAAAACAAACAAAAAGGGTATTTTGAGGGGGTTTTTATAGAGGAAACGGGGAGGTTTAAAGATGGGAAAGGTTTAGAAAATGGAGACATCAAAGGAAGGGGGAAAATTTGGGGGGGGAAATATGTGTCATCAAATTTTAAAACCAAAAAAAAAAAAGAACCCCAAAAATTGAAAAGGGGCCCCCCCGTCTTGGATGGTTTTTGTTTTTCCCTCCTTCATCTTTCATTTCCCTTTTTGGGGGGAACCAACCCGGGGGGTTTCCGCCCCAAACCACCCAAAAGGGAAAAGTACAATAAAAACCCCCCAAAAAGGTGCCAAAAAATGGGGGCAGGGGGAAAACCAAATAATTTTTTTTATTCAGAAAAAACTCTTAACAAGGAAACCCAATTGATTTTGTTTCTATTAAAAGGGGTTTGCATATTTTCCTTTACAACTAGTTTTGGTGAATTTTAAACGGGGTTAAAGGATTTGAAACCTTTTTGGGTGCGAAAAAATTAAAAGTGGTTTAAATTCTTCAAGAATAATGATAAAGGTTTTTGTGAGGAATTAGGATTTTCTATTGAAGTTTCAAAACAGGAGGGGAGAACTTTGGGATGTTTTTTATTAGAAGGGGGGTTTGGGAAGGGTTTAATAAAGGGTTGGGCCCCCAAAACCCCCGGGTTAAGACCAAAAAGCCCCTGGTTTCCCTTTCCCCAAAAGAGAAAACCGGAAATAGTATTTTTTCTGAAAAATTGGTAATGAAAGACTTGGGTTCTTAACAAAACCCCAAAAACCATATTGGGAATGGGACAAAACCCTTAAACCCAACAAGGGGAATTAAAGCGTTGATTTTTCTTTAAATAAAGACCCTTGACAATTTTTTAAAAACCCCTCAGAAAAAGGGGGGAAAAAAATTGGGGGTTCATGGAACCATTTGGGATTACTCAGGGGTTTTAAGGGAAAATTCTGGGGGGGATCGGACAAAATTTATGCTATCCGGGGAAAAGTGACCCCCCAGAAAGATTTTTGGGGGAAACTTAAATCTATTATTTTCCCTTGGGTTGTTGATAAAGGGAAATCCTGTCAAAAGGATGAGGTTCCCCTTTTTACTCACGGAAAAAAAAACCACTCGAAAAATTTTTTCGTTAAACAAAAGGGTTTGTACCCTAAAGGGCGCCCCCCAATTGTGTCGGGTATTGATTCCTTGCACAAATATCGGAATTATGTGGACAAGGTACTCAGGGACTTTGTTATTGCCCTTCTTTTTAATTGAAGATACGGCTGACCTCCTAAAGAAACTGGGGGGGAATTTTCAAAAATCGAAAAAAATTTTAGGGTTTGGGGCCTAAGGGGTTTGGGGAAAAAGGCAAAATTATAGCAGTATTCCGCACCACTGGGGTTTTTTTCCCGTGAAATTTTTCCCTTTGGAATGGAGGGAGAAAAATTTAAAAAAACATAAAAAAATTTGGGTTTTTGAACTTTGGGAAATTTATTTTTTACCCAAAACCCAAATTTTTTTTGGGGCCCCCAGGGTTACCAAAAGCTAATAGGCGGGAAACCCGCTAGGGGGAAGAATGCCGAGGTAAACTTTAGGGAAAATCTTTTCCCTGGGGCTGGGGGGAAAGAGGGGAGGGGCCCTGGGGGTTCGGGAGGAGGATGGAGGGGGTTTCCCCCAATAAAAAATTCTTTACTGGGGAAAGTTTCCCTTTAGTTGACGTTTCGGGGGCCGGGTGGCAGGGCACGGAAAGGGTGGGTTTTTGAAAATTTTTACCCAAAGGTGTTGAAAAAAACTAATGAGTTTGGGGGTTGAAATTTTAATTTTTGAAAAAATTTCTTTTGTCAAAAAATTTTGGTTTTTTTTGGATCTTAAAATTTTCAGGGAAGTTTTGGGGTTTAAAATAAAAAATTTGGGGAAACCTATCGAAAGGGAAAGACGGGTTACTAATAGCCCCTTGGCGGGTGGGTTCAAAATCCCCCTGAAAAAGCTAAAAAAGGGGGTAAAAACCCCAAAGGTAAATACCTGGGTTATAGTAGAAAAACGGGGCTCCCAGAATAAGAGTTTTTTTACCAACAGGAAAAATGATCTCAAGGATGGGTTTCCCCGGGAAAAGGGGGAAATACCCTTCCTTTCAGTATTGAAGCCGGGCATTTAAGAACGCCCCTTAGGGGTGACAGGGGAAACCATTATTGAACCCGAGGGGGGGCCAAAGGGAGATGGGGGAAAACCCTTTTTTTAAAGGATTTAGGAACATTTGACCAACCCGGAAACAAGGGTTGTAATAAAAGATTTGGGGAGACTTTGGGGGTTTTATATTCCCATTGTGATAAAAAATCTAATGTCTGTCTCTCTAGAACTCCTAAAGTGCTTTTTAGAAGGGGAAAGGGTTCTTTTGAGGGATTAAACTTTTCCCACGGCCATTTTTACGTCCCCCAAAACCAAAAGGGTAAGGGTTAGAAGGGGTTAAAACTTTTGGGAATTGTTTTAGATGCGGGAAGATGTACTTTTTTGAAAGAAGTATATCTGTCAGATTTAAGGGTTTAAGAGTTCGGTTGTGACAGGGAGATCTATCCCGGATTCGTGTTTTTTATAAATTGCGGGTTACCAAGGAAGTTTTTTATCTCTGTAATTGTAGTTTGTGGCAAACAAATTATTTTTAGGAAGAAGGCCCCGGGGGGAACAGTTAAAAAAATCCGGTTTGGGGTAAAACATTTAAAGGGGTTTTTGGTGGCGCCATGACTTTGGAAACCCCCTTTGCCAGGATTTTCGGGAAAGGGGGGAACATGAGGGAGTTTCCTCGGGCCCTGAGTTTTTGTTTGGAAAGAAAAAAATTTCGACTTTTAAAAAAGGGAAAACTTGAAAAAAAAATTAAATTTTTGTAAGGAAAAAAGGTGGACCTTTAGAATGAAAACGATTACACCCGGGGGGTTTTCTTAACAAACTTCTATTTTTTGGGGCTTTTTTTATTTAAAATTTCTCCTGGTGATATATATTTAAAAACTTTGTCTTTTGGTTTTCCGGTGGCTCAAAAAGGATAAAAAATAGGTGGTTGTTTTGGGCCCCAAAATTACCCATTAGGATATGTTTTTATTATCTCGGGGGAAAAAATATATATTTTTGATCCCGAAATTTTTTTTCTTTTGCATCTTTCTGTATTGTTTAAATTTTTTTAAAAATGATTTTTTTTCTTTTGTTCTATTGGGTTTACCCCTTTTTTTAGATTTTCTTATGGGTTATTTTTGGGCCCAATGAGGAATTTTGTGGGGGGTATACTGAAACGTTTTATTATCTGCCACCAAAAAATTTGATATAAATATATTAAAACCCTGTATGCTGTTTGCCCTTTAGTGATTATTTTTTAACCTTATTTTCTAATTATTGGGATGTGTTTTGGGTTGGGAAAGTGGGTTCTGGTGCCGCTGATGGTGTAGGTTTGGGGTTTGGGTTTTTGGTGTTGAGCTGCCCCAATCTCTGGATGAAAAGGGAAACAGAACGGGAAACATCTTCCCCTTATACAACATTTTTGGAAATTGAATGTTTGGGGTTTGGGGGGAGGCTGGTGGGACCCCCCGTTGGTTGGCCCCTGCGCAGAGGGTCTTGGCCCGGGTTGATGATGGCCGGGATGCCCCTTTTAGAATTGTGACCCCGGAATTTTTGGGCCCGGGGGGGCCCCCGGGGCTGAGCGGGGGGCTGGGTTTTTCATGGGGGCCGGGGCTTTTTTTGCCAGCGTTTTGCGCAAGGGTTTAAGGAAAAACCCGGGAAAAGGGTGCGAGGGTATGGGCCCTCCCGGGGTTCCCCTGGGCCCTAAACCCGGCCGGCGGGGGTTGTAAAGGAAAGGGAAAAATGCCCCAAGAAAAGCGTTTTAAAAAGAGGGCCAAAGGGGGGTGGGGGGCACCCCCTTGAGGAGGGGGGTTAAACCCCAGGGGTCATTTGGACCTTTTTAATTTGGGGATACAGGACATATTTAAATTTTTCCCTTTAATATCGGGGGAAGAAAAACTTTCTTAGGTTCGGGTGTGACTCCCCTAGGGGATCCTCCTGATAAACCCCCCAAAATATGGGAGGGGGGGAAACGCGGTCGATTTTTAAGGTTTTGATGTATCTTGAGATGATGTTTGGAAATTAAATGTAATTTATTTTCCCCTTAGGGGGGTTTGATATATATAGACTTTTAAAAACCCCTTTAATTGAAAGGGGGAAAAATTTGAAAGGTGTTCTTTATCGGGTGGATGTAAACCCCTTTAAATTTACTTTATTTGGGACTCTACGGGAAATAGCGATAACGTGTTTGGGATTTTAAAACTGATATATTTTAAACTTTTGAAAAGGGAAAATTTATATATGTTAAGGGTTTCCTTGGTTTTTTGATGGGGAAACACAAAGTGTTTTTAATAGGGTGACCCTTTAACAAAGACTGGGGTTGGCCCGCCCTTTTTTATCGGGAGGGTTTAAACTCTGTATTTTGGAGGATAAGTTTTGGGGGAAAATAGTTTTAGGGAAAAGTGGGTATATTTTATATATATAAAATTTTATTAATTGAGATAGCCCTTGGGGAGATACGTAATCGTTTTTTTTTATGGGTATATATTAAAAGTTTTTATTTTAGAGTTGTATTTGTTTAGGATTTTTTTCAGTGATGGCTTGTTTTTCCCCAAATCCATTTTATTTATTATTTGTTCCTGAGGGTTTTTTTTCCCTGGGGGTTTTTAGAGGGTTCCCCTGCCCACTCTCAAAAGAGGACCTGGTCATAGGTCATTAGTAAGTGCCTTAAAGGTTCTCCAAAGACATACTGATGTAGAATAGTTAATCTCTGTATTTAGAATGACAGTTTCTGAATGTTGGTATATTGGATAAAGCCAACAGAAATGATATGATATTGCCAGATGTTTTATAAAAAGTCGAAAGTAGAGCTAAACTTTAAATTTTTTCAATAGATAGGTAACTAATAGAGATGAGTGAGCAGTAAGAAAGTTCTAGTCCGATGAGAACCTCAAAATTGAATGTGTTCGGTTCGAGGTTCTATTTGAACTAGAACTCAAACTCAATTAATGGGAGAAGATGTTCTGGTTAATTTTTATATCAATACAGGTGAGGAGATGCTGTAATTACCATCCATGACAGTAAACAGGATACTTGGAACAACTTAGTGAAGAAAAGGTGGCTCTAAGAGTGACAGAAAAACATTGAGAGGCTAAAATACAAAATGCCTTTCAATGGCTAGCTGAAAAGATAAGGACAGCTTTCAAGCAGAGGCATAGCTATAGGAGGTGCCTCAATAGCAGCTGCTACGGGGTCCTGCATCCTGAGGGAGCCCAAAAGCCCCTTTGACACATAGGAGATTTGGAGATGGTGGGTTATACAATTACTGAACGACCAAAACTGCAAAAACAGAACCCTTAGGCACTGAATATGATTTCGCAAATCCAAGCACTCTGTATAATATATATCCATGTATATGAGAGGCGTTATGTGAGCCTGCAAATGTCGCCAAATAACAGCTTCTGGGTGTGGGAAAGATACAGCCAACAATACCAAACTCCCTAACTATTGCTGTCTTTGGAGAGGAAAATGCTATCTAACTAAGAGCAATCTGTACAGTGAGCTGAAAATGGCGTTCACAAGGCAAAATATATATAAATAACATGGTCATGTGGATTTAGCAGCCAATGAGAGCCCTACACCTCAGTGATGACATTTTTGACACTCCTATGTGTCTGCACTGATTGGATGGCTGCCAAAAGTGCAGAAAGGTGTTTGATGGCCCCCAAAAAGTGCAGAAAGCCGTTTATAAAAAACTGAAAAAAGGGTGTCAAACTAGAACTAGAACTTTACTTGAACGAACATAAATGTTCGGTTCAGTTCTAAAAATTCAAGAAGCTCTATAAAAACTTAACTATTCTAAAAGGGGTTTGATAAAACACTAGTAAAAATAAAAAAATTTTTTCACTAAAGCCAATCAAGCAAATGAAAAATGTACAATAACACTTCTTTGAGTGGTTTATGAATCTAAATAGGTTATTACAATCACAGTGGAGGAATAAACCTGCAATCTATTGTGTTATGCATCAATAGTCAAAATGTATCATTACCAGTGATTTCCTTTATCTGCCTATAGCAGATACTACTTGGGTCATTTATTCGAATCACTGCATCCACATAGATATTCAGACTGACAACATTTAAGGGAAAATTTATGAATGTGTGTCTCTATTTTGTACTGTACCATCAATACAAATAGACAAATTTTGTTTCATTGGTATAAGGGTTTTGAGGCCGCCTGGGGGAATCACAGGGGTTCTTATTTTCATAATAACAACTTGTTCCGGATTTACTTGGGGGAAATTCTAAAGCTTTTTTGTTGTTGTAAAAACTGAATTTAAAAAAACTACTAGATGTGTTTTTTGCATTTAGTAATTTCAATTTAAGGTATTACCAAAAATTGGGAAAAATCCGTGGGTAAAGTGAAGCTGGGCTGGCCATTGTTTTATTCAAGCTATTTGCGGGAAAAAAGGGTTTTAACCCAATTGTTTAAAACACTTATTTACTAAGAAAAAAAGGTTTTTCTGATTGCTTGTATTTTAAAGTGTTATTACCCTCAGCTTAAATAAAACCCATGGATTTTTAACCCTGAAAAGCCATAAAATAATATATTTTCTTCATTTTTTCCCTTTCCCCTTTATCTCATGATGAAACCCCCAATTCCCCCATCCCTCAAACCCCAGCTGGCACTTATTTTCCCTTCTCCCGCTCCCCCTCCGCTCTTGTCTGCTGATTTGGGCGGGCACGTCGTACTCCTTCCCCCTTGGGGGCCATGAAACAGGCTGGCTCTTTGTGTTTTAAAACAGGCCTTTAACCCAATTAAACTAGTTTAAGGGCCTTTTTTAAAGGCCCCTTCCCTTTGCCCCCCCGGGCCAGATTGTTGCTAAATTCCTGCCTTTGGGTTTGGGCATTTACTTTGTATTTTTTCCTTTTTATTTTTTGGTTTACCCTCTTTTAAACTGTACATCGGACTATGCTTTGCCTGCTCCCTGCCTTGATTTTTCTTCCTTGCCCTGACAATTTTCCCCCACCCCTCTTCCCTTTTATCCCCAACTTTTGGGGCCTTTTATTTGCCCTCTGCGAGTTTGTCACGTTTGTGGTAGCAAAATTTTGGGTCCCTGCACCCAAAGGGTCCATTCCCCCCCCAGCATGTTTGGGATAAATTTCTGTGGGACTCCTTAGACTTTTCTCCCTAACATGGTCGGGTGTTACCTCAGGGCCGGTACCCAGCGGATCCATAAATAAACCTTTCCGTGACACCCCCTTTTCCAACGGCCATAACTTTTTTTTTTTTCTAAATAGAATTTAGGGTTTTTTATTTGGGGGGACAAAATGCCCTTTTTAAAATGGAGACTTTAAACCCATATTATGGAATATATTTGGGGAAATTTCAAAAAAAAAATTTAAAAAGGGGGTTTTAAAGGGAAAAAAAAAAAACATACCTTTCCGCATGTTTGCTGGGTTTTTGTTTTTTCGGTGTTTGCTCTTCGCCCAAAAAAAAAATTTTTAAAATCTGAAATTTTTTTGGGCTAATAAAATTTTATTTTGGCATACCAAATGGGTGGAAAATTTGTTTTGTTTTTTTTAATGTAAAAAAAATTTAAACCCTTATATTTCTTGAATTTGAACCCCGGAAAACCCAAATTTTTCTTTAAAAATAACTTTTTGCTCTTCCCCCTATAGATGAAATAAAGGGGTGTATTTTTGCAGGCTGAATTTTTATTTTTTATTGCAAGAAAAATTTGGGGTTTGATGCAATTTTTTTTTTTTACTTTTTTATTCCAATTTTTAAGGGATGTGAGATGACCAAAAAACCCGCTATTTTGGCATTTGGAATTTTTTTCTTCTGCAATGTTTAACTTACAGGATAAGTGATGTTATATTTTAATAGACTGGATTCTTTATGAATATGACGATTCCAATTATGTGTAACTTTTTAATCACTTATTTTTATTTGTAAAATGGCAATATTTTTATATTTTTTATACGTTTAACCATTTTTTTACTGTAATATTCAGGCCCTCTAGAGTACTTGACCTATAAAGGGCATAATCTGACTGCATTTTCAAATTGTTGGACCGAGTCGCACCACCGTTTGTTATGCGTTTTTTGCGCAAAAAAAAAATGGTGGTCAGTTTTTGGATCCCCAGCGGCCCAGTACACTGGAGCTGTGGGAATCCAACGTCGGTCCACGGAAATATACAACATGTTCTATAGTCCGCCTGACACTTTTCGGTTTAGGTTTCCCTCAGTAAAAAATCTGTGTGGTTTTTCAGCAGATTCAACAAAACAAAATACTGTGCAGTGTAGACCTAGCCTAAAATAAGGCTAAGAAAAACGTTTGATGAATGATTGATAACACTGATGAACACTCATTTTGGTGCCTTAAAAGTTGGAACCGTTATTGAGTAAGTTTGGGGCGCTGTTTCTGAAAATGACACCTGTTTTCCCCTATCAGCTCTAGTTTTGGAGATCTGGCATTGCCCCCATACCAACTATATGCAGCTAAAAATAGTGGTCACTCAATATTACACTAAAGAAATGTTGGAAATTCATGTGAAACAGAAAAGACATAGGGCCGCATGTATGAAAACTGTCTAGGTCTAAGACTTTCCTTGTTGCCCATAGCAGCCAATAAGAGCCCACCTTCCATTTCATATGGTGCTCTGAAAAAAATGAAAGGGGCTAATAGAAAGTTTTCATACATGTCCCCCATAAATTTTAAAACATTTAGGGTGACATGTATGAAAGGGTTTTTCACCATTTTTCTGGTGTACAATGCACCTAACTGAGCCAGCTACGATGTCTAATGCACCTAACATGAGGGGTTGTTCTGGGGGCGTTATGGAGGTGTGTCACACCACATTCATAAGATTAGACACATATATGAATGTGGTTCGGCAAAACTAGGCGCATTACTGCTCCGACAGGCAGACCTATGTGAATGTGGTCTGCCTGAGCCTGAGGAGTCGAAGTGAAGCTAGATTTGCTGTAAGGGCCAAAAATGTTCCTTATTTCTCAACTTACACCAGTACAATAATAAAAAGTAATTTATTATAATTATCAAACTGTATAAAATTCAATTATTTAAATTTAATGAAAAATATGATCATTTAAATTAATATAAAATATATAATATCCCAAAAAATATAAAAATATCTCCGATAAAATGTATTTAAAATTAATTGAATCTAAAACAAAATTTACTTTCAAAACAAATTGATTATGTTGTTCAGATTTTTATAGTTAAAATGTTTACTAAATTAAATTTTAAATTATTTCTGCTGCTCTCACCCTTTATTATGCATACAGCAAGAGCCAGCACAACACAGGTATTGCTGGGACCTTTGGTCCTCCAAGCAGGATCAGTACCCTAGTTTCCATTCACTGACATGCTATTCTAATGATTTTTCTTTTATTTCCAGCCTATCTATAACCTTTTCTACATATTAGGTGCATTACTTACAAGCCTAAGTTCCGTAATACGCCTAACACATAGGCGAGGCACGTCAAACTTTACACACCATTTATGAACACACAAAAATCACTTTCATACATCAGGCGCATTAAACACTGAAAATGAGACTCAACTTTTCACTTTGACGCGCCCTTAGAGAACACATGCAAACAAAAACATCAATGTGCATGAGAAAATTCAATTCTATTCATCTGCACTACATATGTCTAAAGAAATGAATCACAAGAACAATGTAGAATCATATCATTAACATCTCATAAACTAGAGCTGCTAGAACAAAATGGATAGGATTTTCGGATTTTAAATACCCAGAATAAGGTCAACATTTGTAGGCACCAAAAAATGATTTTTGGTTTCCCAGCACTGCAACAATTACCCTCAGGCCTAATACCTACAGTAATTTCTAATATATATTATTAAATGCTACACTTGTGTTGATATTTTATACAACTAGTCAATTGCAAGACCTGAAGATCAGTGCTCTAGTGCTGGGCCATCCACATCAGTTGTAATCACTTGGCCATCTACTGGGGATAAAGGTAGGACCGACCAAGGTGGATACTTCGAAACAGGACAACAACCCTAAGAATTTTTGGCTTTTCCTCCAGCAATAATCCCACAGTTCAGCATCCATTTACCTTTTGGTGCTTGCTTGGCAGTGAATCACTCTAAAAAATAATTAGTTTCATAGGAAAAGGTTACATTTTAGTTCAGTGAAAGTTGAGAAAAAATAGATCTAATCTAGAAGCACTTTTTTCCTTAGGAAAGACTTAAAGGGAACCTGTCACATTAAACATGGTATCTGATCTGCCAGCTCCATGTTAAAGAGCAGGAAGAGCTGAGCAGATTAACTTATAACAGTAAATAACAACTTATGACAATACGTTTTATGGGGAAAAATTCAGTGGAATCAGAAGTTAATTCATTTAAGTTCTTGTTTATTATGGGTAAAGGAGTCCAGTGGGCGGTCTTATCATTAACTGACAGGTAGCTCTGTATGCACACTAATAGAAGGAAGGCTTTTAATCACTGATAAGATCGCCAACTGGAATCCTTAACCCAGAATAAGCAATCGGTTTAAGAATTTGTTTAAGAATTGGATATGCTTAGTTTACCTTTAGTGGACACCACCTGTCCTGAGAGTTGCAGATGTGGCTCTGTACTCAGGAAGCTCACATAGATTGGACGCCTCATTGCAACCCAAAGTATTCCAAAAGAAATGCCCTTTCTTTTTACCCACCTACTCCCCTTTAACATAACCATAACAGACTTATATCCAGATGTGTCAAACTGCGGCAAAATAACTATAGACTTCTAACAAGGTTGTACAAACTTAGGACAACATGTATGAAGGAAGGCACATGTATGAAGGAAGTGAATAATTGAGTCTCATTTTCAGTGTATAATGCGCCTTATGTACGAAAGTAGTTTTTGTGCGTTCATAAATGGTGTGTAAAGTTTGACACGCCTCGCCTATGTGTTAGGCGCATTACGAAACGTAGGCGCATTAGTA
The DNA here is from genome assembly GCA_025379985.1 of Phyllomedusa bahiana. Taxonomy (NCBI): domain Eukaryota; kingdom Metazoa; phylum Chordata; class Amphibia; order Anura; family Hylidae; genus Phyllomedusa; species Phyllomedusa bahiana. The sequence continues at coordinate 11,323 of JAODAL010045003.1, read as the reverse complement.
ATGCGTCAATCATGTAAAAAGGCTATAGATAGGAAATAAGTCATTAAAATAACATGTCAGTGCATAGAAACTATGGTACTGATTCTGCTAGGAGGACCACAGGTCCCAGCAATACATGTGCTGTACCGGCTCTTGTCGTATGTGGAATAAAGAGTGAGAGCAGCAAAAACACATTTCATATTTAATGTAGTCAAAATTAAAATTTTAAAAATCTGAACAACATCATCAGTGGGTTATTTAATGTAAAATTAGTTTAAGATTCTATGAATTTTAAATACATTTTGTAGGAAATATTTCTATATTTTGCCATATTACCGTATATACTCGAGTAAAAGCCGACCTTAGTATAAGCCGAGGCACCTACTTTTGCCACAAAAACCGGAAAGCTTATTGACTCGAGTATAAGCCTATGGTGGAAAACGCAGCGGCTACTGGTGAATTTTAAAAATAAAAGTGGATACCAATAAAATTACATAGGCAGTTTAATGTCCCCCATAGGCAGATATAGGCAGTTTAATGTCCGCCATAGGCAGTTTAATGTCCCCCATAGGCAGATATAGGCTGGTATAGGCAGTTTAATGTCCCCCATAGGCAGGTTATAGGCAGCTATATGTCCCCCTAGGCAGGCTATAGGCAGGTAATTGCCCCCATAGGCAGGTTATAGGCAGGTATAGGTCCTCATAGGCAGGGTATAGGCAGGTATAGGTCGTTATAGGCTGGTATAGGCAGGTATAGGTCCCCCTAGGCAGGCTATAGGCAGGTATAGGCCCCCTACAGTATAGCAGGTATAGTCCTTAGGCAGGTATTATTATTATTTATTATTATATTTATTTTAAACCCATGATCCAGGCGCTGTACTTCGGGGGGTTACATACATTACATAAGGTCAAACGAGTACAGTGATAAGGGAGAATGACAATTGGCACGACAGAAGGAGACAGGGTATAGGCAGGTATAGGTCCTACTAACAGGTATAGGCAGGTATGGGCAGGCTATAGGCAGGTATGGGCAGGCTATAGGTCCCCTAGCAGGTATAGGCAGACTATAGGCAGGCATGGGCAGGCTATAGGCAGGTATGGGCAGGTATGGGCAGGCTATAGGTCCCCCTAGCAGGTATGGGCAGGCTATAGGCAGGTATGGGCAGGTTATAGGCAGGTATGGGCATGTATTGGCAGGCTATATGTCCCCCTAGCAGGTATAGGCAGGCTATAGGCAGGTATGGGAAGGCTATAGGCAGGTATGGGCAGGCTATATGCAGGTATAGGCAGGCTATAGGTCCCCCTAGCAGGTATGGGCAGGCTATAGGCAGGTAAGGGCAGGCTATAGGCAGGTCTGGGCAGGCTATTGGCAGGTTTGGAGAGGGTGTGGGCAGGCTATAGGCAGGTATGGGCAGGCTATAGGTCCCCCTAGCATATAGGTTATAGGCTATAGGCAGGTGTAGGTAGGATTTTAAAACAAAAAAAAACACTTACCTGGCTCCCCGCTGCTCCGTCTCCCACGCCGCTCCGCCTCCTTGCTGTCCGGACTCCCGCGCGCTCTCCTTCCTCTTGCCGGCACAGGCGGGTGATGTCATCAGGCCGCGCACGCAGCGTGATGACACACGCTGCCTCTGCCGGAAACTCCGGACAGCCGTGAGTCTGCGGCCGCCCGGAGTTCACTATGGAGCACGGAGCGCTCGCTCTCTGCCCCGCAGGGGTATCCCTTCACCTATATGCACTCCGGAGGAGTCGCACACAGGGGAGGAGATCGCTGACAGTGCCCGACCACCGCAGCGTCCGGACACTGTGCGCTCACTCGGCCTTCAGTTATATGCGCTCCCTGACAGTGATTCGAGTATAAGCCGAGGTCGCATTTTTCAGCACATTTTTTGTGCTGAAAAACTCGGCTTATACTCGAGTATATACAGTATGTATTTTTATATTTTATATGATCACATTTTTCATTAAATTTAAAATAATTAAATTTCACACAGTTTGATAATTGTAATAAATTACTTTTTATTAATGTACTGTAAATTGAGAAATATTGGACACATTTTTGCCCCTTACAGCAAATCTAGCTTCACTGCAACCCCTGAGGCTCAGACAGACCACTTTAAATGGGTCTGCTGTCGGATCAGTAACGCGCCTAGTTTTGTCAAAAAAAATTTAAATACGTGTTTAATTTTTAGAATGTGGTGGGGCCCTCCAAAACGACCCCAAAAGCCCCCTATGTTAGGTTTTAAAAGGGAGTCATTCACATGTTAGGCGCATTAGACATCGTACCCGGTCAGTTAGGGCATTGTATCCCAAAAAAAGGGTGAACAACACTATCATTATGAACCCTTAGGGGGCTACTAGAATGCCATTTCTGAGGCTCTTAAAAAAAAAAAAGACTTGGGTTTCCCCTTTTATCGGGTGGGTTTTTTAACATTTTTTTAAAAGGCTAAAAAAAAGCCATCAATTTTTCATTAATTTTGCATGGCAATAAAGAGTAAAGCAACATCCCCATTAAGCAAATACAGGTTTTCCCATTTTTGGAATAAAATCCCCCTGACCTCAAATTTGGAAACCCAAAAATACCATATGTCTGGTTCTGTCCCCCTAATTGTGGAATACTGATTACAAAAAAAAAAAAAAAAAACCAATTATCACAAATAATAGCACCCAAAAAAGCTTCTTATCCTTTCCCTTGGCTGAAAGTTTAGTCTTTTAGTTCGTATGGGGTTATGGGGGAAAACCCTCATCAGAAATTTTACAATCTTTTTCTAGATACAATAAATCAAACGCATGAGAACTCCGCTAGTAACTTTTTTACTCCCTTTACTTCAGTCACCTTCATCTTGACAACATTATCTACAATATTCTACATTTATTTGACTAGGTCATTTATGTTGTAATCTTTGTGCCTCTTTCTTTTTTGAGATGCTCAAAGACCCTATCTGTAGCATTCTTAGTGTTAAAGAAGTCAAAACTGGCTTAAATATACTGAATAATATAAGCTTCTACCCTATCTAGTATGTCGTGTTTTTGGCATTTTTAGCAACTTTTTATTATTTTGTGTTTCTTATGGGTTACTAGCTGTAGGGTCAGCCACCAATAGGTGGGGTTACCCCTTTTAGGACGGGTGCTCCTCCTTGAGTAGAGTAAGTTTAGTATACATCCTATCTATCTTGTTGGATGCCTTGAATAACCTTCCATTATAAAGTGTAAGATACATAGCCATCATTTGGTCTTCTTGGTGGTGATCTTAAGAACTATGAGTGTATCACTAAAGCATACATTAATAGTATGTATGGGAACAACTTTTAAGGATTGTATGTTTAGTGTTGTATCCCCCCAGGGGATTTTTTTGAGTTGCTGATTTGGGATATCACTGTTAGTTAGATATTTGTTTAATGATATAATAAAGTATTTTATATTTTTATGGGAAAAAGTTTAGTTTTGTGAGTCGATTTAAATTTCTGAATGTAACAGGCATCCCCGGGTTAAAATGGGGTAGGGGGCTGTAGGTTTCTCTTAAGTTGAATTTTTATGTAAGTCGGAACAGGTATATTTATTAAAAGTAATTCCAGCAAAAAAAAAAAATTGGGATAGTACAGGGAACAGTTTTTAATTTGTTTTGCTTCTTGCCCTTTTTTAGGATTTTACCTAAGTTCGTATCTCATGTGCACTGTGGCATGCTGGCACTTGGTTATCATGGGGCGTGAGGGAGTGTTGAATGTCACCACCCCCCATAAGTCTCCGTTTGTAATGGGGGAAGTAGTAAGTGGGAAAGGATGTAAGTAGGGGCTGCCTGTTTTTTTTTTTTTGTGAGACAATTTAAACACCATAAAAAAACAAAAAAAAATAACAGTGGTAGATTCAAAAAAAAAGTAAAAAATTTTAATTTGAATTTGACTTTTCTGAAAAAACCTGTATCACCCCCCTTTCTGTCTTTCCAATTTTTGTTTGTTTATCCCCCAAGCTCATGACTGACGTCATAACTCTTGGCATTGTGATTAAGCTTTAAACATCTCAGAAAAATCAAATGAGCTATTTTCTTCTTACAAAAGACAAATAAGCATCAAGTGTGATTGGATAATATATGTTAAGAGAAAAGGTTTTACAAAAAGGTTGAGTAAATAAGAAGTTAAAAACCCAAACTTTATAAAATAGATTACTGTCTTTGAAATTACTAATTTATTTTAGTTTTTGTTATATCCTACATCTTTAAAACTAACTTTTTTACTACATTTAGCTAAAGAGAAAAAAGATTTGTGGCAGATTTTTAAATGGACGACTTAATAATGTTTCCCGTATGTAGGAGGGGAAAAAAGGACATTTGTCTGGCGGCCTTCACCATTTACTGCCCACACAAAATATAGCAAATGCTGCTCACCCCCCACCCTCATCCCCACCTCCCCCAGCAAAAAAATATGGGGTTTGAAAAACGGTGGTTATTTTTTTTTTGTTTTGTTTTTTTAATAGAATTGCACATTTAACTACAGCAAATGCTGGGCACATTGCAAATTTTTATTCCCATAGAATGAGAGGAAAAAAACAGTTTAAACTCTTTAATGCATGGTTTTTTGTTAATCTGTAAAAACACTTGTTTAAAGGACAACAACAAAATTACAACAGAAAAGAACTTACCAGCAGTCATTGCAAGAATTGAAGTGTGATCAAAAAAAAATATAGGGACTTTCCCAAAGGACGATGGACAGCAAGCAGAAGTGACAAAACCTAGATGGGGCTGGAAGGATAAATAACTCAAATCGAAAGCAAGACTCAAAAAAAACCTGACATAAAACTAACTCCCCCTAACTGGTCCCTAGCCTGTTCCCAAAGCGACCCTAACATCAGACATTCTTGACCCTAACCTATCCTTGACAATATCCCAGTCAATGTCCTTCACTATGCTGGTCCCAGCCAAACAGCTTAAAACTACCAAAGAGAACTCAGGAATATACACTGCAAGACTGACACAGGGCAAAGCAGAAGCAACAGATATATAAAACAAACAGGGCTCTAATAACTGGAAATAGTTAACTACCCAAAACAAAACTGAATGAAACAAGCTCACAAGACACTCTCAGCTACAAGTATAGACAGTAACCAGCCACACAGGGAAACGTTGCTTGATAAAAGGCTAACAATCAACCATTCTCTAGTAATGGAGCTCCCATGTTTGCATGGTCAGCTGGTAGTCTACAGAGTTGTTTGCGGCAAGCAAAGGTTGCAAGCACATCTTGGAATTCTTAAAATCACAGAGAAATTTATTAATATCCAAACTCTACACATTATATACAGAGATAAGGCACTTAAAGCATCTAATGTCCTCTGGAAATGCTCCCATCTGACGCATTTCAAACATAATCAATTCTTACTCATGGTTTGATTGAGACAGTTGCATAGCAACAGCCTCATCTAACCTAGTAAGCAGGAGATGATGAAATAGTAGGAGAAATCCTGCCTTTTGCAACATAAACATTGGTAATGTGTATGGCTAGTATATAAAACATTATGGTAGGAGGCTCCAGAATAATCTTTTGCCAACACTCCTCAACTAAATGATTTATAAAAGACAGCATAGGGAAAAAACAACTTTTGAAACATGACGGTTTTAGCTATACCACTCCATCAGTACACAATTATTGTTATGATACTCTTAGCCATAGATGTTTTATCCCATGATAAAACCTAATGTATAAATAATAGCATGTCTCTTAAAAATACAATAATGTACCTATAGATGTAACAAAGTTAAACTTGATAGTGATATCACAGCTTTCCATGTTATCTATCCTTAGATAATAACCAAAGATATTAAGAAGTATTGAAAATGTTGAGATAACTTTCTGGTACATTATTTGTCAAGTTTAACTTGCTACATCTTTATTAAATAATACAACTGTCCCTGTGCAGATGGGCTCAATGATATATCTGTACCACAACAGCCTAGGAAAGAATCCAATCCCAGCATCTAATAGGCTGCAGGCCAGCTATGGCAATAGAAAGTGGAGCTGGAAGTCAACAACTCCCTATCCAATAAAAGTATTCAGATATATCTGAAGATAAGCATTACCACCAAACCCCTAGGGTACTAGACCAAAAATATGGGACTTTCAAATCCTATATTCAGTTCCTGTAATACTGTGATTGGGTCCATCCCTATTTCCTGATTTTTCAACTAGTCTATGGCCTTTTAAATAAATAATTATTCCTATTCCAGCATTAAACGAAGTAAAGACAGTTGCCATGGCTAAATCTACTGTTGATAATGCATAAAAATTATAATTACTGAATTAAAAGTTAATGTTTTGCTCTGTGTGCTGTTTTTGTGTCCATGCTATCACTATTGTTGCTTGGATAAAGCCCATTTCAATTTGAAACTGGGTCGACCTAACTTGAAAAACAAATACAGGTTTAGTACATGGCCTAACACTAATAAAATCCCCAAGCTTAATTCCAACTCTAAACTAGATTTAGGGTTAGGATTGCTTGCTTTCAAAGTTTAGTTTACCAATTCTCAATGCCTCTAGGCCCTATTTGCTCCTGGTGGAGCCTATCTTCTGTCCTGAGATAACCTTCTTACTCCTGGCACAGTGTCACTGACTTCAGTAAAAGTGGTGTCAGGCTGGAAGTGCCGTGAAGTCTGAAGCAATCTGTTGACATTAGACCTCAAGTTAGTGAGGATTGGTAAGTCATCCCTTAAAAGCCAATAAAAACCCCTATCCTAATTACAACTCTGGTTTTTGATTACAGTTGATTTTTTTTGTCAATATTTGTCAAAATTTTATTAGCGATGAATTCATTTTTAGTTTCGAAATCAGCCAAGTAAAGTGTTTTGCCTTATTTTTTAATGCGGTCAGCTCATAGCTATCAATAAACCAATCTGTAATGCAGAAATACATATTAAGAATACTGTCTCCTTAAGGTCTGTATGCCCTCTGAGTAGCCTCGGCCTGAGATTGGAGCAGAATAAATCAGAGTTCTAAACCTATGTCCAAACAGTGGCTGAGGTGGGGTTTTTAAACCTATGTGCAGTCCATGCCTGTGATTATTCTTGATGTCCTGACTCATGTTCCATTACTAACCTGTGTTTTATGTATATTACCTGGTTCACAACTCTGGCCTGTCTTTTTGTTATTCTCCTGCTTCTCAGTTTGGTTTATTTCTGCCCTTCTGGCATTTGACCCAGGCTTGCTTGACCATATTTTGTTTGTTTGTTTTGTTGCTTCATTTTGTCCTGTTCTATCTCTACTCCCTTGTTTGCTCTATCTGTCTTCCCCATTCATGTTTGCTTTCTAATTCCCCTCTCTTAGACACAGTTTACGCAACCAGCTCAATCTCCTCTGCATTGTGCAACATTCCTTTTGTCCACAGACCTCCGGTTGCATTCATATATAGCCATATATCCATACCTCATCCTAAACTGGTACATGATGTATCCACTACTATTGGTACTTTCCATACTCTACTCTACGTTATCTTTCTTCCAAACAACTATTGTGATTCCTTATGAAGATTTACTTCTGACCGAAACGTCAAGGAAAAGATCACATTACCCTACATACCATTTTATTTTGTACTGAATGTAACATACTGTATCATATACACTGTACTATTTTCTGACAAACACTGTATTGTATATACACATGTAAACAACTTTCTCACAATACATATACTTTATTAAGCATTATTGAGTGCTGTGGATTTGTAATATTATATGTTTGGGGGGGTTGAAGCCCCTTTTGCACGCACCACTTTTTCCTCCCGGGTGCTGATCATTCTTTAATATGTATCAGCCACTGTCATCACCAGATGAGCCTTTGATGTTGCTTTTTTGTATTGAAAAAGAACTATAATTTTAATGTATAAAACTAAGTAAAACACAAAAAATTTTAAATATAAAAATTTCCATTTAGAATAAAAATTTTAGAAATAAGGGGGTTTCACACATTTTTTCCCAAAAACCCCCCCCCAAAAAAATTTTGTTTGTTTTCAAAAAAAAAAACCCAAAAATGACCAAAAGTGTGAGAAAGTACCCTAGCACTGGAAATGTAGTCACTTTTGGAATATATTGACTCTTTTTCCCAAACATAAACACTTTTTGTGCCAGACAGAATAGCGTAAGTCAGAATACAGAAAACAGTGTAAGTCGAACCTAACATATGCAAATTAAAATTATTTCAATATAATCTCCCCGACTATGAAATATTTAAATGTATTTTATTTCCATAGAAGGACTTGCAAAATTATTCCTTTGATAATTAGCTAACAGCCCTCCTGCCCAACAAAAAAGTCATACAACTTTTAGATTATAAGCAAAATATGTGATAGACACCTTTATATATTTTCAGGTCTAGCCGTAAACTGCAACTAAGTGCATAAAATGATCAGAAAAACTCTAATTGTCCTTAAATGACATTTTCAAATTGCACAAGAACAAATGAACCCTGTTCATTGCATTTGCAAATACCCTTATATTCTCTTTAACTGTCATCCTCTGTAGCTTGCTGATTCACAGGACGTTCACCTAAATGGTCCATTAATTTGTTAGTGACAAACTGATGACTTCAAAGCTCTAATGTATTTTTTAAAATAAAAAAACCCCCAAATTTTTTTTTTGGGATACTCGTGAGTTGTCGCAATTTAATAAAAAAAACTAATATATATCTTTATTGGTCTATGGGCTACATTGACAGATATGACAGATTCCAGCAGAGTGCCTTGTGTAAAACACCAAAGCAAGCCGTGGCAAGGATTAGCCACTCAAAAAACTCATGGCAACACTATAGGACTAGCTGATAGTTACTTTGGGTACAACCTGATTTTGAAGGCCTGCTGAAGCATCTCACAGTATGCGGCCATTGTAATAGGACTGACCCGATCTGGTTGTTCGCAACTAAACATATTGTTTCCACTGTGTTCTGAAAAAGACAAAATTTTCATGTCACGTGGGAAAAACAAGCACTTCTCTATATCATTTGTTCTTCTCTGGGGGGTACACATGAACCCCTTCAATGTATTCATACCAAAGCAGAGATGGCTGTTTGCAGCACAGAACAACTTAATTGTCTGTATACCCCTGTGAGTTTTATGGATCAAAATTCTAGATCAAGCGGATTTTTTAAATTTTATTTTGTGTGCTTTCTCCAGATACTCTTTTTTCCTTTCACACTCCAACAACCAACTGATAGGTTAACTGGCGTTTTACAAAATTGTGCACAGTGTGTGATGGAAATAGGAAAGTGAGGTAATAATACCTATTGGGACATGGACAAATCTGTATAAGTGTTGTGTAGGGTTATATGAGCAAAGTTATCATTGCATACCCAGGCCACACAGCTAACAAGTTATATTGGTCAATTGACCCATAACAAATAAAACCAAGTGGAAAATGATTGGTTCCAATAATATTTAGTTTTGATATAATTGTACGATGCTAGATTCTTTTTAAAGTGATGTCATGACTTCCAATGACAGAACTGTCATGATCTATCATTAGCCATGGTGATCTGTCATGATTTCTCATGATGTATGTTGTTTTTCACTGACTTGTCATTGGTCTGTCAGGTTTTATTATCTTTTTGGTGGAGAAAACATGTCGGCATGCTATGTTACTCAGACTGTCAAAATGAGACAGGAGCTTGACAGAAAATAGCTAATGTCATTGTTAATAAAGCCTACACTGAAGCCCACCAATAAAATAAATTCTGTACTCCTTTCCCATGGGCTTAGCTAAAGATACGTTGGGCCCTTGAGCAAAACTTCCCAGCCCCAGTGTAATGGCTGTGGTCAATTACTTTTTGATAACAGGTCCCCTACTTGTCATGATGGATGTCTGTGGTGTAGTATGCCACAGAAAATTATTTCTACTTAAAAAGCTTGTCCAAAAGAAGAAAATTCATTTGAAATGGGGACAGGTGGCAAAAAAAAAAAGAAAAAGGAAAAAAAGAGAAAGAAAACAAGTTGCACAGATAAAGTGTCTGCAACCTCTTCTTCTACAGAGAAAAAAAATCTTTGTGGGGTGAACAGGTAAAAACAATGCAATTGTGCCGTTGTTCTTTGTGTTTTAGTTTTTGTTGGAGTGTACACTGAACAGTTAACTTGACATGTTATTTCTAGTCTGTGGGTCAGTAAGTATACAAGGCCCAAAAGATACTGCCACATGGCACCTTCCCCTTCTACTGCTCAGAAGCAGATAGATAAAATCTCCAACATTTTTATTGTGCCATGTTTGTTATTATTCCTATTATTATTTAAAAAGATACAATTGAACATTTTGTATCCAAATCATAGAAAGAATAGGCTTGTGGCCAATTGAAACTGAAGTGCAACATTTTGATTTACATGAGAGTAACTGAGATCTAATTGGTTGCTTCAGGTAACAAGGCATTTTTTTTTCTCTGTTAGTTCACATGGCATAAATTGGGACGCACTGCGCTGCGTATTTTGTGGCGTACGCCCCTCAATACGAGCAAAATTTCGCCCCCCGTATTACAGTAATCCACGTTTTATAGGAATATGTATTAACCTCCTCTCCCCGGGGGGGTCAATACAATGTTTGTACCGGGGAGATAAATGACTGATTTTTTCATGGCGCTTTCGCACTGCGGCAATGACATCTTGTGGCATCGGGCTGCCGGCCCCCCCACCCCCCGAGCTCCCGAATACCGGCGTAATTGAGGGGCGTACTGTACGCCCCACAATTACTCAGTGTGGACATAACCTTAGGGACTTTTGATAAATGAGTTGTAATCTTCAAGGGCCTGTACTGTCTCGGTCTTTCATTGTTTGTTGCTGGTTCATAGCAAGCTATGAGCCAACAGCAAGAAATAGGCAGATAATCACAATTTTGCAGTTCTTTCCATCCATTTTTATGGGATTTTCAAATACATAGCTCAGCAAAATCGCTTGGTTGTGTTCAGAACTCTTAAAGAAATACATTTGGAGAACCGCACATGTGCAACTATCATCCTGTTCTCTGTGTTCAGCTGGTAGCTCACTATGAGTAAAATAATGAGATGTTTATGTCAGAGAAGTTTCGATGGGGCCACTGTGTTGGAATATGTGGAATAATTTTATCCCAGTTGATTCAATTATTCTTTGATTCATGTTACATGACTCTTCTTATTTGCAGGAGTGTAGCTAAGGGGATGCAGATTTAACAATCACACCAAGACCTTTGTCTTAAGGGGTCTGAAGGCCCCTTTGCCACCTAATAAGTCACCAGTATTACAAATGGCCTATGGTTGTTGGGGACCCTGTTCAGATTGTGCACTAGAGACCCAAAAACATCACACACATTTCAATCCAGTAAAATGATAAAAATTTATGAGATACGGATTTCCTTTAAA
>JAODAL010045002.1:0-32333 GCA_025379985.1 Phyllomedusa bahiana | reverse complement strand
ACCAAAAGTGAAAAAACACCTGTTTTGAAATGTATAGGGGATAAAAAAAGGTATTTTTTTGGCCCCAATAAATTTCCCCTTGGGTGACTACAAATTCGTATTCAAATTTAACTCAAAGTTCTATGAACAAACTTACTGACCAAAATGAAAAAAAAACCTGCTGAAATGTATAGGGAATTACAAGTATTTTTGGCACCTACATACACGGGAACAAATTGGGGGATTCAAATTTAACTGCAAGGCGGCTCTTAAACCAGCGCCTCCGCCAAAGTGAAAAACAACGATTGAAATTAAAAAGGGATAATAAAAGTTTTTTTTTGGCCCTATCAACCTGGGTGCCTACAAAATTTGCTGTATTCAAATTTAACTGCAAGAAGATCATGAACAAAGCAAAATGACCAAAAGTAAAAAAACACCCTCGAAATGATGGGGATAAAAAAAGGGTATTTTTTTGGCACCTACAATTCACCTTGGGACTAAAAAAATGCTGTTTTAGAATTAACTGAAAATTTAATCATCAAAAAAAGCTTGACTACCAAAAAGGAAAAAAAACCCCGTCTGAAATGTAAGGGGATAAAAAAAAGTTTTTTTTGGCACTATCAACCTGTGGGGATAAAAAATTTGCGTATTCAAATTAACTGCAAATAACTATCAAAAAAAGCTTGACTGACCAAAAGTGAAAAAAACCCCTTCTGAAATGTATACGGGAATAAAAAAAGGTATTTTTGGACCTATAAATTTCACCTGGGTGACTAAAAAAATTCTGTATTAAAATTTAACGAAAAGTAGATCTATCAACAAAGTTTTGACTGCCCAAAAAGGGAAAAAAAAAAAAAAAACACCGTCTGAAATTTTTAACGGATAAAAAAAGGGTATTTTTTGGCACCTATCAATTCACCGGGTGCTACTAAATTTGCGTATTCAAATTTAACTGAAAGTACTCTTGAACAAAGCTTGACTGACCAAAGGAAAAAAACACCTGTCTGAAATTATAGGGATTTTAAGGTATTTTTTGGCACCTATCAGTAACCTGTTACTACAAATTCGGATTCAAATTAACGAAAGGGGCCTATAAACACAGCTGGCCTCCCAAAGTAAAAACACACGTTCTGAAATGATAGGGTAAAAAAGGATTTTTGGCACCTATAAACCTGGGGTTTTCTACAAAATTGCTGTATTAAAATTTTAACTGCAAAGTAATCTAGAACAAAGTTTGACTGACCAAAAGTGAAAAAAAACACCTCTCTGAAAATGTTACGGGAAAAAAAAAGGGTATTTTTTGGCCCTATCAATTACCCTGTGGTGACTACAAAATTGCTGTATTAGAATTTACTGCAAAGTAATCAAATCAACAAAGTTTGATACCAAAAGTAAAAAAAACCCGTCTGAAATGTTAGGGGATAAAAAAGGTATTTTTTGGCACCTAAAAACCTGTGGTGATAAAAAATTGCTGTATTCAAATTTAACTGCAAGGGGCTATATCAACAAAGCGGGACTGGGAAAAATTTGAAAAAGAACCCCTATCTAAAATGTATACGATAAATCTCTGCCTAACTACATAAAATCTGCAAATCTCGATCTAACAATTTCAAGACACAGCTAAAATAAGCGTCTCTGTGAAAAAAAAGAATAATTTCGCTGACTGTTTGGACAAGGCGGGGGCGCACGCCCTACTGCTATAGACCTAAACAAAAATGATCAACAGGAAGGGTTTTCTATGTAAAACGAGGTCATTGTTTTTTCCACCAATCCAACCATCCCCATCCCAGTATACGGCAGCACATCTCACCCAGTTTTAAAATCTGAAAGCGATTTGCGGGCCCCCAAAATGACGGGAAGCGCCAAAAAATGCGAGTTATTATAGATTTTGCACAGTTTTTAACCCTAAATTATCGCGTGATCAAAAAAATCAGTCAACGTAAATACCGTGCCGTTTTTCAACTTTGTTATAATAACGCTCAACCTAAATGATATGCACAAATCTGTTGCAAAATAAACATTGATTTTAACGGGTTCAAAAGATAACACATACAATATTTTTTTTTCCTGTAATTGGTTCTTAGACGACTATTGTATGCAAAACTCATAACTCTGAAAAACAGGTAATTGGTACCGAAGCCCCAAAATGTTACCCAAAATAATGAAAAGTAAAGCTAAAAGAAAATGAAGCAGATAACTAATACAAAGCCCGTCCTTACAAATAAAAGCCTGAAAAAGATGTTGAAAGCTGGAAATAGCTTTCTATTTTTGGATCATGCACTTTATACATAATGTTTCAGAAAAAAAGAAAACAGGGCCCTCACCTGGTTCCCAAAGGAGTCGCTCATACTGGCACACATAAAGAGCAGTAGAGGAGATGTAGTACCGCACTACCGCAGTACTGTCCTGCAGACAGGCACTATAGGCCGCCAATCACTGCATGCACTTCACTAATGACTTGTGCACAATGGGTTGTTCCAGCACCAAAGAAGCAAAAACTTTATCTTTGTTCCAAACAATTAAAATGTACAACAGATATGACACCACAGTTTCTGCAGACGCATTTCGGACACCAGCCTATCTTCGTTGCTGCCCGTCATGCACTGGCATGCACAGTTAAAAATGCATAGTGCACCATCATTTGCATGTCAGACACATGACCAATTACTATTACTATTCACCTGTGCACAGCTGGATTTCAGTGCGACACGTGCCCAGGACAGGATTATCAGGCCTGACCTATCTGCATGTAAAACATAAAACCATATGTCTGTTGTCAACAAATCATATATTTACATACAATCTTAGGCAAAGCATGACAAATGACATCCCATATGCCAAATACTCTCATAAATTTTTAACGTATTCATAATCTCAATATACTCATGTATATTCAACTGCACATTCATGCATGTCATCAGGGTCTGTATCTGAATATTCTACCCTATTAGAAAACCTTTTGATATATGGCATCAAACCAAATGATACATCACCTATCCCTACAAAATGATCAAACCAGCACCCACCATCATGGAAATCCCAGGTCATCCTCACAAGCGCAGCCTCGCAGAAAACCACTACACTCTGTGAACTCTGTGTCTGCACAGTGAACCCTCACAGTATAGAACAGAAAGAACACCAAAGAACATCAAGTGAGAATCGCCAACCACCATAATAAATAGACATATGGCACCACTCTACCAGGATATTGTTATCCCAGCCACAGCCCATCAAGTAAGAATCGCCAGCCACCATAATAAATAGACATATAGCACCACTCTACCGGGATATTGTCATCCCAGCCACAACCCATCAAGTAAGAATCGCCAGCCACCATAATAAATAGACATATAGCACCTCTCTACCGGGATATTGTCATCCCAGCCACAGCCCATCAAGTGAGAATCGCCAGCCACCATAATAAATAGACATATAGCACCTCTCTACCGGGATATTTTCATCCCAGCCACAGCCCATCAAGTGAGAATCGCCAGCCACCATAATAAATAGACATATAGCACCTCTCTACCGGGATATTGTCATCCCAGCCACAACCCATCAATTAAGAATCGCCAGCCACCATAATAAATAGACATATAGCACCTCTCTACCGGGATATTGTCATCCCAGCCACAGCCCATCAAGTGAGAATCGCCAGCCACCATAATAAATAGACATATAGCACCTCTCTACCGGGATATTGTTATCCCAGCCACAGCCCATCAAGTAAGAATCGCCAGCCACCATAATAAATAGACATATAGCACCACTCTACCGGGATATTGTCATCCCAGCCACAGCCCATCAAGTAAGAATCGCCAGCCACCATAATAAATAGACATATAGCACCTCTCTACCGGGATATTGTCATCCCACCCACAACACAACAAGTAAGAATCGCCAGCCACCATAATAAATAGACATATAGCACCTCTCTACCGGGATATTGTCATCCCAGCCACAGCCCATCAAGTGAGAATCTCCAACCACCATAATAAATAGACATATAGCACCACTCTACCAGGATATTGTCATCCCAGCCACAGCCCATCAAGTGAGAATCGCCAACCACCATAATTAATAGACATATAGCACCTCTCTACCGGGATATTGTTTGTCAGGGTATAAACCTACTTTATTTCTCCAATGATACGCACAGGTACACACAAACAAACAACCATGGGTAAACCAGCATATAGTGAAATAAAATGCAACCTAAATTTTACATTATGTACACAGAATCTAAACACACATTATAGATAGAAAAGTATATGAGCAACACAAATTATACAACAACCCAAATGCAACATGGTAGACACACACACACACACACAAAAAGAAGTTTACATACATTATATAAAAAGACACATTTGCATGTTTTTCTCACTATCTGACATGAAATTAGAATAAACCTTACCCATTTTAGGTCAATTAGGAACCCAAATTATTTATATTTGCCAAATGCCAGAATAATGAGAGAGAGAGAGTTTTTAAGGCATTTTTATTACTTTCTGCAAAGTCAAAAGTTTACATACATTAGGATTACTATGCCTTTAAACAATTTGGGACAGCCCATATGATGATGCCATGTATTTGAAAGCTTCTAGTTTATTGGCAACATCTGAATTAGAGACACACCTGCGGATGTATTTTAATTTACACCAGAAACACACTGTTTCTGTGTGTAACATCATGGGAAAGTCTAAGAAATCAGCCAAGATATCAGGAAGAGAATTGTGGACTTGCACAAGTCTGGATCATCCTTGGGTGCAATTTCCAGATACCTAAAGGTGCCTCGTTCCTCTGTATAAACAATTATATGCAAGTATAAACAAGATGGGAATATCCAGCCATCATACCGCTCAGGACGGACACGGGTTCTGTGTCTCAGAGATGAACGTGCCTTGGTCTGACATGTGCATATCAACTGAAGAACAAAAGCGAAAGATCTTGTGAAGATGCTGGCAGAAGCTGGTAAGATTGTGTCATTATCCACAGTAAAACAAGTACTGTATTAACATGGGCTGAAAGACCACTCTGTCAGGAAGAAGCCATTTCTCCAAAATAAATATATAAAAGCCAGATTAATGTTTGCTAATGCACACAGGAACAAAAGACCTATATTTTTGGTGACATGTTCTGTGGTCTGACATAACTAAAATTGAACTGTTTGACCATAAGGAAAAAGGGAGCAGCTTGGAAGTCTAAGGACACCATCCCAACTGTGAAACACAGGGGTGGCAGCATCATGTTGTGGGTTTGATTTGCTGCAGAAGGGAATGGTGCACTTTACAAAATAGATGGCATCATAAGGAAAGAAGATTATGTGGCAATACTGAAGCAAAATCTCAAGACATCAGCCAGGAAGTAAAGGTTCGGCGGCAGTGGGTCTTCCAAATGAACAATGACCCAAAAGATACTGCCAGACTGGTTACAAAGTGGCTTAACGATAACCAAGTCAATATTCTGGAGTGGCCATGACAAAGCCCTGATCTCAATCCTATTGAAAATTTATGGGCAAAGCTAAAAAGGCAGGTACGAGCAAGGCAACCTACAAATATGACTCAGTTACACCAGTTGTCAGGAGGAATGGGCCAAAATTCCTACCAACTATTGTGAGAAGCTTGTGGAAGGATATCCAAAACATTTGACCCAAGTCATAAAGTTTAAGGGCAATGCTACCAAATACTAAAAAAAGTATGTAAACTTTTGACTTTGCAGAAGGTAATAAAAACGCCTTAAATAATTCTCTCTCATTATTCTGGCATTTGGCAAATATAAATAATTTTGGTAATTCTAATTGACCTAAACCGGGTAAGGTTTATTCTGATTTTATGTCAGATAGTGAGAAAAACATGCAGATGTATCTTTTTTATACAGTGTATGTAAACTTCTGGTTTCAGCTATATTTGCATATATAACAAATAATTTATTATAATTGAGGCCATTAGGATTCCTAGTATTCAACCTCAATGTCCAAAAGGCCTCCATTTTAAAACAACAGGTCCTTATGATTGCCTCCTCCCATGGGGTTACTTACATGTTTTAAACCAAAGAAACAAAACTATGTGAGACAACCCCCATGTAAATCCCTGAAATATCCAGAAGTCCCTGACACATTTACTGAATCCATTCTCTGTACATCCTAAATGTGTTCCGTGTGTTTCCTTAATGTTCCCGTTGTACAACCAATATACCTTTTGTTACACTCGCCACATTCAATGCAGTAAAAAATGAAATCGCTATTGCAATTAATATACTGCTTTATAGGATAAATAAAGGGGTGATTACTTATATTGGTCGTCTTTTTGTTGAATTTGCATAAAAAGCACTGGGAGCTGCCACATTTGTAGCTGACCCTGGTGCGTAATCAATGAGAATTGGTAGTATTGCTGTCAAACAAGCCTGGGGACAAACGAAGTCCAAACTGCGACCCTTTCTTGAGATGCATCGGAAATCTCCTGCCAAAATCCCAGATAAAACTGAATCCTGTTGTAGAACGGGTATATTTTTGCGTATTATACTGGTTATATGTTTGTATTGGTTGCTGAACGCGGTTGAAAAAGTAAATATAGATGGTCGACCATTATTATTTTGGGGACAAGAGTTAGTTGTTAATAAATTTTCCTTTGTCTTTGACTCCATGATCCTCTATGCCTGTCGCAGTGTCCATTAGGGATACTCCCATTGTCTAAGTCTATGTACAGTATGGCTTCCTGAGCTTGTTTTTTAAAGGTTTTATTGTCGAAACATGCCCACTTAATGCAGGTCAGCTCCCCTACAGGAATGGATTTCATTGTATGTTTGAGATGATTACTTTTAGCATTCAGGATAATATTGCCATCTTTATCCTTTCTGTATAAAGATGGTTTAACCATTTACTCTCGACATCCCCCACCAGTTTAATGTCCAGAAGAGATATGTCATGGTGGAAACTGGGGTAGGTAAACCTAAGATTCACATCATTGTTATTAATAATATTTGACACATCAAGATTTTAATCACTTTGCAAAAAAATATTTTTGAGAAGATGCCAATGAGCATTATATACAAGGAAGAGGGTCTGAGTAAACCCCAGTATTATATAACAATATAGGACATCCAGGTTTTCTGGAAAGGTTGGACATACTGAATGCCCAAACAACTTATAGGAAACTACAAGAAGATCTCACAGGGATCTTTACAAATACCTTGGAAAGACTGGTACCTGAAGAGGTTAACCTTGAAAGAGGGAAGTATCTCTCCTTGGGAAGATCATCCAAGACGGTGTGTGAGAGTGTAATTTCGCCATTTGCATCTCACAAGCATTTTTTGTGTAAAACAGAGGCTTATGGGAAAGAGCTGAAGAACTCACTGGCGCCATCTATTGGATATAATAATCCTCAAGTCACATGTAACTCAGAAGTGAGCTCCTTCTTCTCTTTCCCATAAACCTTTGTTTTCTGCAAAATGCCGTGAAGTGTGAAAGGTGAAATTAAACCGTCTTCCCCCTTCTAAGCCACATGCGCCTCTTACCCAGCCAGTCACTAAGTTGTACTCTGCACTGAAGAGGGGCAAATACTCTGAAACAGCTGTTATAAATGAACTTATCTGGCATGGCTTAAATTCTTTTCTCATAACAAGACTCTTCTGAGTTACATGTGACTCGAGGATTACAGAAAATAGCAAATTTTAAATTTTGTTTATGAAAAACATCAATATCACAGAAAAAAACAAATATTCCTTAAAACATAACATTTGTTATTTTAATAATTAAAACCCTAATACAACAAATCCAAAAAATAGTGTCTGCTTCATGCAGGTTGTTACTCACCCTTCAGAAGTCCAATGGGATTCCAGGTGTAGATAAATACTGCTAGTCAGAAAGCAATGTTCATCCTAAAAGTGTCAGGGGAACTTCAAGGGTTTGCAAAAGAATTATTAGGGAAAGAGCAAGGAAGATCTTACCCTATCGTAAACCTATAAATAACCCTGAGCGGGGCACCTGCCCGAATGGGGCACCTCCGCAGTTTAGCCCTAGAACCCTATAAATCCCTATAAACCAAATACAAAGCCCAAACACGTTTCCACAACAAGTTTCATCAGTGGGAAATAGAGCAAAAAGTAAATAAAGAAAAGCAAAAACAACAGGGATATATGATCCCATGTGAGGATCATATATCCCTGTTGTTTTTGCTTTTCTTTATTTATATAAATTGGGGTAGCAAATTCATTGTTTACTGCATTGAATGTGGTGAGTGTAACAAAAGGAATATTGGTTGTACAATGCAAACATTAAAGGGGTTGTCTCACTACATTGATTCAACTTACCTCAGTCTTGTTTTCTTGGTTTCACTTTGAATTCAGGGGCGTGTTTTCTGGCTTCCACTAAGCTGCAGTAGAAGCCAGGTCTGTAGCTATAGCAACCAGTGCTGGCAGCCTATCAGGATAGATCAAATCTGTAGCTATAGCGACCTGAGGAGCTGATGCAGCCCATACACAAGGGGATATATAGGAATAGGTAGGACACTGTTAATGGACACATATTGCAAAGTGACTTGTTTTTGCAAGATTTTAACATAAAAAGCAAACCTTGTAGTGAGACAAGCCCTTTAAGTAAATGTATCACAGAACACATTTATGATGGACAGAAAATGGATTTGGTAAATGTGTCAGGGGCTTGTAGACATTTCAGGGATTTACATGGGGATTGTCTCACACATTTTGGTGTAAAACATGTTAGTAACCACATCGGAGGAGACAATTTTAAGGACCTGCTGTTTAAAAGGGAGGCCTTTTGGATATTGAGGTTGAAAACCAGGAATCCAAATGGCCTCAATTATAAAAAAGATCTGTTACATATTTGTCCAGTGAAAAGTATTTTGAGAATGTTATATTCAGATTTTTCTTGTGTATAACATGCTGCATTTGGGTTGCTTTATAATTTGTGTCACTCGTATACTTTTCTATCTATAATGTATATTTAGATTCTCTGTGCACTATGTCAAATTTAGGTTGACATTCAGGTTATTTCACCATTTAGGTTATTTCACTATATGCTGGTTTACCCATGGTTTTTTGTTTGTGTGTACCTGAGCGTGTCAGTGGTGCTATATGTCTATTTATTATGGTGGTTGGCGATTCTTACTTGATGGGCTGTGGCTGGGATGACAATATCCCGGTAGAGAGGTGCTATATGTCTATTTATTATGGTGGCTGGCGATTCTTACTTGATGGGCTGTGGCTGGGATGACAATATCCCGGTAGAGTGGTGCTATATGTCTATTTATTATGGTGGCTGGCGATTCTTACTTGACCCTGAGCAACGCCTACCCTTTGCTGCTGTAGTCAATACCCCTTCCCACCAGTATCCCCCTAATAAAGACAAGACACCTATATTGGATAATTTGGCCACAGCAGCCATTTTATTAACATACAAATATATAACAAATAAATAATGACTGATTAGCCTGCAAATGAGTATCCATCCTCAAAACCCCCATTTGCCCCGATCCAATACACCCCAACAACTTTCCAAACACCTTCCGAACACTAAAAGAACCCCCACTTGGGGCTGAGGTCCTTGGAGCCAAACAATGATCCAATCAACCCGGGTCTGCCGAGAAGAAACATCCTCTTTCTCTCCGCAGTTTCTTGCCCACAGCCGTCACCCCCGGCTTCAGGGCACCACAAGCCACCTCAGGCGGCTAACCATTCCGTCACCTGCTCCCAAGGACACCGCCCTGTGGAGCCCCAACCTTCGCCCGACCGGTCCATCCAAGAAACTGGGAGCCAAGCCGAGCCTGACTCCCCTGCTAATTTCCACCGACCCCAAGGACCCCAACCCGCAGCCACTCTGGCAATCAGCCACTTCCCACCATGAATGCCTTCAAACCGTACTCCACCAAAAAACTGCCGCACCACCCAAACCCCCCACTGCCATCACATTAACACCACCACTTGTTTTAAGGGCGCGAGGGTGGGACTGTTAACTGCTCCGACACACGCGTCTGAGCCCGCGCCGCCCGGGGTAGGCTTTATATGCCGGCCCCTCCTCCGAGCGACGCGCCCAACTCCGCCCCCTCACCCCACGCTCCGGACGGTGAGGCGGGTCATGTGGGGCCTCCCCTTATGGGCTGCGCCCCCATGTCCGGCCCCGTCCTTGATGGGCTGTGGCTGGGATGACAATATCCCGGTAGAGTGGTGCTATATGTCTATTTATTATGGTGGCTGGCGATTCTTACTTGATGGGCTGTGGCTGGGATAACAATATCCTGGTAGAGTGGTGCCATATGTCTATTTATTATGGTGGCTGGCGATTCTTACTTGATGGGCTGTGGCTGGGATAACAATATCCTGGTAGAGTGGTGCCATATGTCTATTTATTATGGTGGCTGGCGATTCTTACTTGATGGGCTGTGGCTGGGATAACAATATCCTGGTAGAGTGGTGCTATATGTCTATTTATTATGGTGGTTGGCGATTCTTACTTGATGGGCTGTGGCTGGGATAACAATATCCTGGTAGAGTGGTGCCATACAGTATGTCTATTTATTATGGTGGCTGGCGATTCTCACTTGATGGGCTGTGGCTGACACGGTGTTCTTTCTGTTCCATCCTGTGAGGGTTCACAGAGTGTAGTGGTTTTCTGCGAGGCTGCGCTTGTGAGGATGACCTGGGATTTCCATGATGGTGGGTGCCGGTTTGCATCATTTTGTAGGGGTAGGTGATGTATCATTCAGTTTCATGTCATTTATCTAAGGGTTCTCTAATAGGGTAGGATATTCAGATACGAACCATGATGACATGCATGAATGTGCACTTGAATATACATATAAGTATATTGAGATCATTAATACGTTAAAAGTTATGAGAGTATTTGGCATATGGGATATAAACATTTGTTAGGGCTTGTTCACACGGGGTTTTCACTCCGTGTTACAAGTGCTTTGTAGATCCGTCTTGGGGACCGAGAGAGCGGACCCTAAGATGGATCTAACAATTAGCAGTCAATTCTTTTTAAGACTGACATGAGCGCCGCTTTTGAAACACGCAGCGGCGATCCCTCATGTGAACACCGCTGCGTGTTCCTCATAGACAGCAGTGATAATCTCACTGCTAATTGTTTAGATCCGTCTTGGGGTCCGCTCTGTTGGTCCCCAAGATGGATCTACAAAGCGCTTGTAACACGGAGTGAAAACTCCGTGTGAACAAGCCCTTATGCTGTGCCTAAGATTGTATGTAAATAGATTTTTGATGACAACAGACATATGGTTTTATTTTTTACATAGTGATAGGTCAGACCTGATAATCCTGTGCTGGTCGCGTTTCACACTGAAATCCAACTGTGCACAGGTGAATAGTAAAGGTAGTTGGTCATGCGTCTGACATACAAATAGATGATTGGTGCACTATGCGTTCTTAACTGTGCATGCCAGTGCATGACAGGTAGCAACAAATACGGGCAGGTGCCCGAAGTGCATCTACAGAAACTGTGGTGTCATGTTTGCTGTACATTTTAATCATTTGGAATAGATGTAAGTTTTATGACGTGAAGTTATTGCTTCTTTGGTGCTGGAACAACCCATTGTACACAAGTCATGAAATCACTCTGGGAATCCACAGAGTTCGTTGCATGCACCTACTCCCGGAGGAAAAAGTCTGACAAGTGAGTGAAGAAGATTGTTTCATGCACTTCACTAATACAGATGTTTTACAAGTAAAATGTTTATGATAATTGGTTGGATCTTTCAGTCAATCACATAAGCCACAGATCAGCAGTGTCTGTGATGTTGTATGTTTAAACCACACTGAAAATACAACGTCCCATAAAAGACCATTGTGTGTTGACCATTGTTGTGTGTTGCATCTTGAGGCCACCTTAGTAACTTGAGGAACCACTGTATCTTATAGAGGTGGACGGAAAACGAAGGGCCTCTCTGCTCTTCAATAGCATATCATACCAGTCACCCCCGCAATTCTCACAATCTCTCATTCCACCATTCATGTCTATTGGAAATCAGGAGAGGTGACTTTTGGCTGAATGAGTCAACAGCTATCTAATGTGCATGGCAAAATACAAGTCAACGGGTAAGAGGTTAACTGCCCTGATTGTTGGAGCTCTCACTACGCTCACAGCACCCATTTCTTGAAATCTAAGGCCATGTTCCCATATTCAGACTTCTTCCAGGATCTGAAACCTGACAGAACCAGCCATCAGCACATGAGTATATTTTATACCCTATGCACATGGTCTGGAAAAAAGCAATGCAGAATAATGAACATGTAAGAGATTTTAAAATCTATGGCATGTTCTTTATTCCTATGGATTCCATGTTGAAAAGCCACAGATTAAGTCCATTGAGTTACAATCCATGTATGGATCAGCAAGCTAATCCACAGAAGAAATCGGAGTTTCAGCAGCAGATTTCTACCACTGATTATCTACCAAATCCGTAAAATCTGTACCATGTGAACATACCTTAATAAGCTGACAAGCATGATACGAGTCTGCCTCTACATCTCTCTACCTAAAAATAAGGAAGACTGAAGAGCATTATACTTGCCCTTACCATATAAAATATAGAATGCTTATAATACTTATTTGTTATAACTGGACAACCTCCTCTCCTAAGGAAGCTGCCCTGGCGATCAAGGAATTGCAGTGGGTTTGAATAATGAAACCCCTGGCGATCAACTAAAATGTAGTTTTTCAATTCAAGTGAATGGGCATCAAGGTCACACAAGTCTACTATAGACTATGACGAGTGGATCCTGAGGGAAAGACAAGTCTCATGTGATACCGATATTCCCTAATATTTTGTTTGAAAACCCTCTTAATGGCGTATTACTTATTTAACTGTAAGGTTTTGAATGGGCAATTTAAAATCTTATTTTTCTAAAGGTTAGGAATTTTCATAAATTAAAAAAATGACATGTGACATCTCCTGACTTGTCTGGTTTAGTAAATTCTTGTGTTCCCTGTGAAGTAGCAGTTCTAGAGTATCTTCTCTTATAGCTCTGTGTTGTGCTGTTCCTCTAATAGGGTATGTTCACACAGTACGTGCCGCAATACGCCAAGTGATTTGGGAGTCGCACTGATCAGCGCGTACTCCCGAGCTGTGGGGGGGCGGCATAGACATACATTACTTGCGGCACGTAGTCGCCACAAGTAATTGACATGTCACATCTCCCCGCGCGTACAATATTATCGTATTGTACGAGAGGGGAGAGGAGGCGAAATCCATAGTTCTCTATGAAAGCTATGGATTAGCATAATTATGGGCGCCATGTGAATATACCCTTAATCCTCCTACAAATGTGTTACTGAATGTGTCAGATGGGTGTTACCATTCCAGTTTTCTAGGGGTGTGTCCCTGCACACCCATCTGATATATTCAGTAATACATTTTTTAGAAAGAATAACAGGGAAACCATACAACATAAAGGAAAGATGTTCCTATATTGTAATTTCTTTCAGTTGTCAAGAATGGCCACAGGTTCGCTTAAAAATATTGACCAAATAAGATATCTGCTGCTCATTTATGTGAGATTTAATGATATGAGAGGGAAAACCTAGAATTTGACAGGTAAAACTGAGCCTTAATAGGAAACAATGGGAACAGTTAAGTTGTCCCAATAAACTCAAGAGGATCAATGGCTGCCAAGGAAATTTTCAGGTCTGCTAACCTAATGTGAAGAGCCATTTTAAGATTAATACATGTAACTTTAGAGGCAAATAATAATAATGATCCATCCACACGGCACTGACAAAATACCGAGTGGATTATCCGACCGGTATTTTGTCGTTTTTTGAACGTAAAGAGGGTCTGTTTTCTGGCTGCGGTTTGTGGTTTCAGCCGTCCCCCTTTGGATCGAACAGTTCATGTTCCGACTAAAAACTGGGTGGAAGAATGAACGTGTTCTAAGTTTTTTAGACAGTCGGATTTGCCATCAGAAAATCTGAGCTGTGTAAACTACAGCTCAGATTTTCTATTAAAATCTATGAGGATGGTTGACAGTTTACGGGCAGTTTTCAGATTCAAAAACTGTCTGAAAATACGACTGAAAACCAGTGCCGTTTGGAGGATCCTTAAGCTATGTCTACACTGCAGGGGACAAAAAACGACCTGAAAACCAAATCCTAAAAACGTTCATAAAACTGAGTTTTTTGTCCACTGCCTGTCAAAAACTGCTGAAAAAAACATCATTTTTTTGGCGCGTTCTGCGTTTTTTTGCCGTTTTTTGCAGAGATGCACAGCAATCGATTGACTATGTATTTCTGCAAAAAAACCATAGACTCCAACAGTAAATTTTCTGCCCTGCTCAGTCGTTTTTTTGCAACGTCTCCAAAAAATGACCAGCAAATAAAACGAGCAGAAATACGACGTTCTGTGGAGACAACCGAACGTCTTTACTATTCAAGACTATGGGACCTCTTTTAGTCATTTTTTCAGCATTTTTATGAAACGAAAAACGCTAAAAAACGGACGTTTCTGTGTGCAGTGGAGACATAGAATAAGAGTTAACCTTCCAAATCTTGTAAGTCATCTCTTTCAAATTCCCAAAGAGAGATTCTTCTGGTCCATAGAATATACACTATGTTACGTAAAATAACTGATACTCTATACACACCATATAACCAATTAATTATAAACGTATTACGTGCGACTGTCCATGCCTTTGTCCATCCACTTCCCCATCTGCCTCTATCTGTGCACCATATCTGTGACTTAAAGTGTTACTTTTACAGCTTACGTTGATAAATGTTTATTTCTCCTTAGAAAACGCTGAAGGAAAAAAAGAAGTTCATTTGAATGTGAAAGAGGCCTGTCAGGCTGAAAGTGAAAGACACAATATGCCGAGTGGCAAATTTGGGATGTGCCAGTTAATTTCCCTGTGTGAACTCAGCAGTATATTCTTGAATTACAAATTACAGGAATAAAACATGTGTATTTAGGTTTGTTACAAGATTTTCCTCTAATTTCAATGAAACTGCTGCACTATATATATTTCTTTTAATTTGTTTCACTTTTAAATTAGAAATTTTTTATGAAAATGTTTTTAAATGTGTAAAACAATAAATCAAAGCAGTCGTGTGGCCCTAAATATGATACAGGGCCATGTTGTTTAGACATGGATTCAACAGATTTTGCACTGCTATACATAGGTTTTCATCACTGATTGTACATTAGTTCTTGTTCCCAACAGGGCGCGCAATCAAATTTTCACGCACAAATTTGGGACTGTTTGATAGGGTAGTAGAAAAGGTCTCTCTCCCAGCCAGCCAGAACCTGTACTAATAAGGCACAAAAACTCCGAAACAGCTGTCTACTGATTGGTGGCTCTTCCTTATGGAGGAGTTGCTGGCTTGGTTAAATCATTAGTCATGTTTTGAGACTCTTTAATGGATCAGATTTGACTGAAAGAGAAGCTACCTCCATTAGGGAGGCAACTTTCTTCCTTCAGCAGAAGGGATTATTTCCATATTCTATTTCCTAGGAAGCATTGCATGGCCGACGAGTCTCCTAACATCTATATAGTTTTTTTTACAAGGATAAACAATTCACCCTATTACTATTTGAAACAGTCACTTAAAGGGGTTGTTTGATAATACAAAACACAGTGTCACTCTCGTCTATAGGTTGAGTTTAGTATTGCAGCCCACCTTTTTAAAGGGAACCTATCACATTGAACATACTATCTGATCTGCTGGTAGGATGTTATAGAGCAAGAAGAACTGAGTAGACTGATACATTGTTCTGTGGGGAAAGATTTGGTAAAATTTGTATCTTGTTACTTTATATCCCCACTTATTCTTTGTTTAGGAGTCCAGTGGGCAGTCTTATCTGTGATTGACAGCCATCTCTGTATGTACACTCGTTCAAGAAAGGTTGACAATAACTGATAACACTGCCTACCGGACTCCTTAAAAAAGAATAAGCCGGGATTTAAATAAATTAAATACAAATTCTTCTGAATCTCTCCCCAAGGAACAATACATCAATTTGCTCGGGTGTTTCTGCTCTATAACATGACACCAGGAGTTCAGAGAGCGTTTTCAATTTGACAGGTTCCCTGAAACTATCAATATGTTTTTCGAGTATGGGAGGAAATTGGAGTACCTTAAAGAAATGCAAAAGTTAGATAATGTCTCCAATACTGCAAGACTACAGCGCTAACCTCTGAGCCACCAAATATCTCTGCTGTTATTTGTTAACTCTGCAGTCTCTACCATAGGTGATGGTGCTGGTTACAGATTGTAATCACATCAGTCTCACAATCCAGTTACTGACACTTGCACCTTCATAGGAAGTGAATTATCCTGCCATAGCACTCCTTATACAGTGGGCCCTCAAGATATCATGTCCTCAGGATACAATATTAACTTACAATGGTCTTTTCTGAGATATTGTTTGTTAATTGTGGTTTCAACATACAGGGTGACATGTATGATTTTTGGCTCTCAGATGCCATTTTTTTGTGCGCATTTGTAGCGTAGAAAGCGCCTGAATCTATTAACCTTTTCTACTGCGGGTCATAGATTTAGAACTTTCTAGATACAAAGCGACACTTCTGGCTCAAGTAAACCACTTTTAAAGAGAACCTGTCACAAAGTTTTTGCCCCCCTTGCTGAGGACAGCACAAGCTAGTATCAGACCTGCTGTTCCCAGCGCTGTGTCCCTTATTCTGTAAGATGCTGTAGTTTGAGTATTTAATGCTCAAATCTGCAGTTTTCAGCCAGAAGAGTCATTCGAAGAGTCCTTCAGAGAGTCAGTTTTTTTCAAACTCGGCCAATCGGAGGCTAGCCCCGCCCACCTAAATGGACAAACCTATTACTTTGAATACGTAGAAACATGTGAATAACTGTCAGTGGGCGGAGCTAGCCTTTGGTAGGTGGAGCTAACTCCTGCAAATGAATAAGATTTGAGGGGTAAATGCTCTAAAACTGCTGCATCTTACAGAATAAGGGGCACAGTGCTGGGAACAGCAGGTCTGAGACTAGCTTGTGCTGCCCTCAGCAAGGGGGGGCAAAAACTATGTGACAGGTTCCCTTTAAAGTGTTCTACCTGTTCCAGCAGTAATGCACCTGGATTTGCCGTTCAAAGGGCATACATGTGTAGCTTCATATGGTTGTAATATGACACGCCCACTGCACGCACCCCCGATCTCATTCGCATTACAAAGTGCCGCGGACACTCTGTAATGCGCCCTATATTGAAGTGCACCTGATTAAAAATATAGCGAACAGGGCTGCGCCAGTTTTCAGTCTGAAAAGACGCCAGACTTCTGGTGCAGCCCTGTACATACATGTCGCCCACAATGTCTCAGACACTGATCTAGCCAATTATCATGAACATTTTACTTGTAAAACCTCCGTATTAGTGAGGTGCATTCTGTGATTGGTGGTTTAGTAGCGCCTCTCTACAGTATAGTGCGGTGCTACATGTCCTGTACTGCTTTTACAAGTATTAGTGAGGTGCATGCAGTGATTGGTGGTCTAGTAGCACCTCTCTACAGTACAGTGCTGTTCTACATATCCTGTACTGATTTTACAATAATTAGTGAGGTGCAACAAGTGATTGGCGGTCTAGTAGCGCCTCTCTACAGTACAGTGCGGTACTACATTTCCTGTACTGCTCTTTACATGTGCCGGGATGAGCTGCTCTTTTGGGCACCAGGTGAGGGCCCTGGTTTCTTTTTCTGGTACATTGTATACAAAGTACATGACCCAAAGAGGCTCTTATCCTCATCATATAAAGTGATTTTCCAGATTCCGGCACCTCTTTCTGATGTTATATGGAAGGACTTTTTTATCTGCTTACTTTTCATTATACTTCATTTTGCATTATGTTGGGGGACATTTTGTGGCACTGGAACCAATTACCAGTTTTCCATTAAGTTTTGGTTTCAACATGCAATGGTCATCTCCAGGGCCGTTCCTAGGCTATATTGCATTTAGGGCGAGGTGATGAATTTTCGCCCCCCCCCCCATAACATAATGCGCTACGATGCATTACCGTAAAACAAATATACAAAAAGCTTTACCACAATGTGCTACGTAAAAAACTACTAAATAACAGTCATACAGTTACCAAATAATACTGCTACACAAAACCAGAATCCTAAGGCTAATAGTACCAATGTCCTGCTAAGATCACATATCACTACCACATAGTGACCGAATACCACAACACTGTGACCACATATCACCAGCACATAGTGTCCGAATAATACCACCACACCATGACCACATATCACCACCATATAGTGACTGAATAATACAAACTGACCATTACCGAATGCAAACCATTATACTACATCCTATAGAAGCGGCATACAGTGACCATACAGTAGTGGATACCAATTGTACACCGGCTCTGTAGACATATAATCGATTACAGTAAAGTTACATCCAGGGACTTACAGGAGACGTCTCTGAAGAGTTGTTCTCTTTCTCTTCTTCATCTCCATCTGTCCCAGACCACCATAAGGTCTTTTCCTGGCCACAACTCTTCACTGTAAAATTTATAAAACAAACATCTTAGACTCCTCAATTTATCAGCACTTCTCTACCAATTCCTATCTCTATACAAACTCCCCATCTATAGCACCTCAAATGGTAGCCATGTAATATGCCCCCTGTAGCGAGACAGGAGCCCATAGTAGCCCACTGTAGCCATGTAGCAGCCCCCTGGGGCCAGATAGTTGTCCCTGTAGCCATGTAATATTTCCCTTGTAGCCATGTAGTAGCCCCCCTGTAGCCAGGCAGAAGTCCCCTGTAGCTCTGTAGTAGCCCCCTGTAGCTGTGTAGTAGCCCCCATGTAGCCAGGTAGTAGCCCTCTATAGCTGTGTAGTAGCCCCCATGTAGCCAGGTAGTAGCCCCCTATAGTTGTGTAGTAGCCCCCATATAGCCAGGTAGTAGCCCCCATATGGCCAGGTTATCCCCCAGGTAGCCAGGTTAGCACCCATGTAGCTGCCTCCATGTAGCCAGGTTAGCCCCCATGTAGCCAGATTAGCACCCATGTAGCCAGGTTAGCACCCATGTAGTCAGGTTAGCCCCCATGTAGCTAGGTAGCTGCCCCCATGTAGCCAGGTTAGCCCTCATGTAGCCAGGTTAGCCCCCATGTAGCTAGGTAGCTGCCCCCATGTAGCAAGGTAGCTGCCCCCATGTAGCCAGGCTAGTGCCCATGTGGCCAGGTTAGCCCCCATGTAGCCAGGTTAGTCCCCATATAGCTAGGTAGCTGCCCCCATGTAGCCAGGTTAGCCCCCATGTAGCCAGGTAATAGCTCCTGCAGCTAATGATAAAATTTTAAAAAACGGTCGCCGCCTCCATGTCCTGGAGCTGGTGAGCAGTGTAAGCCGCTTACGCTGCCACGCAGCGCCTAGGGATCTCCTCGGCGGCAGAGCTGCCAACCGAGGAGATCGAGCGTCGTAGGGGGCGTGGTGAAAGCCGTACGCCCCCCGCGACGCTGATACAGGGGAGAAAGCAGGACGGTAACGATCCGTCCTGCCTCCTCCCTGTAGCAGCAGCTGCACAGCGAGTGTGCAGCTGCTGAGTGATTCTGCGCAGCCGTGTTACAACGGCTGCACAGAGTCAAGGGCTGACCTCTGGGCGGGCGAGGCGGGCGACACACCCCTTGGGTGAGCGGAGCGCCGGCACCCCGGGCGATCGCCCGCCCATACGAACGGCCCTGGTAATCTCAGAAACATTTGCCGCAGTATTGTATGTTGAGGGACCCCTGTAGTCACATAACGAGTTGAACCTGCAGGATAAAACCATTGCCATCCATGTTGGAATTAAAGGAGTAAGGTCATCTGGTCAACCAGTCGCACCTCTTCTTATACCTATACCCGGAATCTTCTATGCATCCTCTTCGCTATCTCCGTTACTGTCAGTTTTGTATAGGTCACTTAAATGATGATGCCACTAGTCACTGCTACCTGGCTCCAGCATTCAAAGAACACGTAAGCTTTGTCTCCACTGCACACAAAACCGTCAGTTTTTTTCAGCGTTTTTTATTTTATAAAAACACTGAAAAAACGACTGTAAAGACTTCTATAGTAAAAACATCCTGCTGTCTCAACCAAATGTGTTTTTTCTGATCGTTTTATTTGCTGGCTGTTTTTTTGAACATGTTGCAGAAAACGACTGAGCAGGTGCGTTTTTTTTTTTGCAGAAATCCATAGCAATTATAAAGTTTTGCATTTCTGTAAAAAAAAAGTGCATAAAAAACACACCAAAAAATGGAAAAAGCAGCTTTTGACAGGCAGTGGTAAAAAATGTTTTATGAACGTTTTTGGGATTTGGTTTTTAGGTCATTTTTTTTGTCCACTGCCGTGTAGACCTAGTCTTGGGGTATGTTCACATGGCTGATTTTGGACCAATTTCAAAAAGGATTCAGCGCTGAATCCGCACAACGTTGCCATGGAAAGTCAGCATCTTAGTGTAGACAACGCTGATTTTTCCTGTTGCCGAGACATAGGGAGACATGTATGAAGGAACATAGTCTCCAAAAAAATCGGACCTCTAACCCCTGATGAAGCCAGGTTAGCTGGTGAAACATGTCGGGGAGGTCAGAATTGATGTTTTAAATTGTGATTTCTCACCTCTCACCTGTCTAGAAGTGTCACCTGCTGCAGACGGTGTCACAAGGGGGCCTTATTTGTTTTGTGTCCGTGAGATTAGGGACGACTGCCCAAGTAGGAGGCTTGGGATCCCTTACTGGAGCTAGTAAATTGCTGTATATATAAGGCTTTCCTGTTAATAGGTGGTGCTCCACCAGACTTGATAATAGAAAAGGAGCTTTTTCTTCTTTCAGAAGCAAAAAGGGTTAAATTGAGAGGTTAGAAATCAGGTTTTTAAATAGTGTGTATAGAGGTTAAGAGTTATACATAATAAAAGTTACGTTTTAGTGTTTTACAGATAGAGAACTGATAGAGTTTAAGTTTGCCTATGGCAAAATAGTAAATATAATGTATGAAGGAAGGCGCTTCGAAGTGAATTGTCAAGTCTCGTTTTCAGTGTATAATGCGCCTGAACGTATGAAAGTGTTTTTTGTGCGATTATGAGGTCTAAAGTTAAGCGCATAACGAAACTTTGGAGCATTATTAATGTGCCTAATTTAACATGTATAAAAGCTATAGATGGGCTGGAAATAAAAGAAAAGTATTTAGAATAGCATGCCAGTGAATAGAAACTATGGGAGTGAACTGTGCTGTGCTGGCTCTTGCTATATGTAGAATAAAGGGCGAGAGCAGCAAAAATTAATTTCAAATGTAATGTAGTAAAAATTAGAAATGAAAAAATCTGAACAACATCATCATCAGTGGGTTATTTATTGTAAAATTAGTTTTAGAATCTGTTAATTTTAGATACATTTCATAGGAGATATTTTATATTTTTGGGATACTATATATTTTTATATTAATTTTATATAATAATTTTTTTTATAAAATGTAAATTATTTTATATAGTTTGATTATTATCATACATTACTTTTTATTATTGTACTGGTGTAAGTTGAGAAATATTGAAAAAAATTTTCCCTAACAGCAAATCCAGCTCCACTTCAACTCCTCAGGCTCAATCAGACCCCATTAAAATAGGTCTACCTGTCCGAGCAGTAATGCGCCTAGTTTTGCCGAACCCCATTCATATATGTGTCTAATAATATGTGTGGTGCAACACGCCCCCAAAACGCCCCCTCAGATAAAGCGCATTAAAAAGTGTTAAGTCTTACGAACAATGTGCCTAACATATTCGGTGCATTAGACATCGCAGCCGGCTCACGTAGGCGCATTTTACGCCAAAAAAGGGTGAAAAACCGGATCATTCATGTCTCCCATAATCTCCGCCATGAGCAAACAGAAGTTACATGTCAGTTATGGAGGCAGAGTCAGCACCGAATCTATGCTGACCACAGAAGGTCCACAATGAAAATCTGGCTCTTAATTCAGCATCAAATCCATGTTTACAATTAAAAATCAATGTGGATTTTACACATTTATTCCACTGAATCCGAACTGAAATTTTAAACGTTGAAAATCAGCCATGTAAACTTACTCCTCCAGTTTATTTGGTTTAAAAAAGTCTCACAACTGCTGCATTCTATTAATGCTTCATGTATTATTTTTTTGATGCGTTATTTGTAGAGTTTCTTACAAAGTAATTGCACATCTTTACAATTGTGATTTGGGTAGAAAATGTAGCAAAAAAAAAGTAGCGCATTTTGGGCACAATGGGCCTCATGTATGAATACTGTCTAGGTCTAAGGCCGTGTTTACACGGCTTATTCCCGACGGATTTGTGCGCTCACAAATCCGCCGTGAATAAGGGGCGGGATGGGGGCGGGGCCGGAGCGCGGTGCCGGCCCCATAGACATTGCATTATCTACGGCGCGTATGCGCCGTAACTAATGTGCATGTCACTTTCTCCCCCCGCGGCGGATTCTCCAAGCGGGGAGGAGCGACGGAATCCACTGTTCTCTATGAGAGCAGTGGTTTTACCGTAATTACTCCGACGGATGGGCGCCGTACTGCAGCGCAAATCCGTCGCGCAGTACGGCGCCAATCCGCGGACAAATAAGCCGTGTGAACGAGGCCTAAGACTTTTTTTTTGCCAATAGCAAATAAGAGCCTTCATTTCCCAAAACTGTCTGAAAAATGAAAGCTGAGCTCTGATTGGTTGCTATGGGCAACAAAGAAAGTCTTACCCAGAGACAGTTTTCATACATGAGGCCCATCATAGTAATTATAAGCTACATGTATGAAAACTATCTAGATTTAAGACTTTCTTTGTTGCCCATAGCAATCAATCAGAGCTCCCCTTTTATTTTATATAGTTCAATGAAAAAATGAAAGGGACACTCTGATTGGTTGCTAT
The DNA here is from genome assembly GCA_025379985.1 of Phyllomedusa bahiana. Lineage (NCBI taxonomy): Eukaryota > Metazoa > Chordata > Amphibia > Anura > Hylidae > Phyllomedusa > Phyllomedusa bahiana. Next base: position 9,490 of record JAODAL010045002.1, on the reverse strand, counting down.
GGGCAACAAGTAAAGTCTAAGGCTATTTTCACACGGCTTAAAACCGGACGTATTTCAGTCCGTAATTACGCGCCGGAGTGTGCAAATTACGGCTGGAATACGTCCCAGTCATTAGGGTTTAATCCACAGTCTCATAGAGAACTATGGATTACGTCTCCTCTCCCTGCTCGGCGAATACGGGGGGAGATAATTGACATGTGAATAACCAGCGGCGTATATGCGCTGCTGGTAATGCATGTCTATGGGCCGGCGAGGTGCCGGCCCCCGGCCACATGGCGTAATTGCGGGGCGTAATTGCGTCCTGCAATTAAGCCGTGTGAACCTAGCCTTAGACTTAGACAGTTTTCATGCATGCCCCCCTATGTGTTTTAGGCCGTGTTCACACGGCTTATTCCCGACGGATTTGTGAGCCGTATTGAGCTCACAAATCTGCCGTAAATAAAGGGGCGGGACGGGGGGGGGGCCGGAGCGCGGCGGGGGCGCCGCTCCGGCCCCATAAGATAATCCCATTGTTTACGGCGCGTCCGCGCCGAAATAATGTGCATGTCACTTTCTCCCCCCGCGGGCGGATTCGCCGAGCGGGGAGGAGCGACGGTTTCCCACTTTTCTTTTATGAGAGCAGTGATACTTAATTGCTGCCGCGGATTGGCGCCCGTACTGCAGGGGAAAATCCGGCGCGCTGTACGGCGCCAATCCGCGGCAAAATAAGCCGTGTGAACGAGGCCTTAGACAGATTTTCTTGGAGAAGAGAATGGCTTAGGCAGGGCAGGGCTTTACAGGAAAGGAGTGTAGTTATGACCTGACATTCGGTGCCAAAAATTCACCATAATTGCAGAGTGTTTTGGTACAAAATGAACCAACAATGAGTTGGTCCGAAGCAGCTAGACAAATCTAAAGATGTGCCAAAATGATCAAACAGCATGAGCCACTGTGATAGTCCTGGCACATTGCTAGACAGCCTGTAAGTTTACATTAACTTTAGACAGCAGTTGTAACAGGGGCGTAGCTACAGGGGATGCAGCGGTAGCAGTCGCTACCGGGCCCAGCAGCCTAAGGCCAAGTTCACACGGCTTAAAATGGGCCGTATTTCGGCCCGTAATTACGCGCCGAAAAAAAGTGCGCAATTACGGGCCGAAAACGGCCCATTCATTACGGTAATTCACAGTTCTCATAGAGAACTATGGATTACGCTCCTCTCCCGGCCCGGCGAATCGCCGGGCGGGGAGAAAAATTCACCTGTCACTTCTAGCGGCGTATACGCGCCGCTAAACAGTGATAGTCAAGGGCCGGCGAAGTGCCGGCCCCCTGCTTACTCCCCCGCTCCCGCCCCGCCCCCGTCCACACGGCGTAATTGCGGGGCGTAATTACGTCCCGCAATTAAACCGTGTGAACATAGCCTAAGAGGGCCCAAAAATCCCTTCCGTCACATAAGAAAACACCAGTATTGAAAGTGGCACACGGTAACAAGGGGGCCCCATTTCACTTTTTGCACTAGGGCCCAAGAGCTTGAAGTTACGCCTCTGAGTTGTAAATATGTGTTTGTGTACATGAGGATTTTTTAACTGGTGGTAGTTTTATCTGTGGTGTTTTTCAGGTTATAAATCATTTGATCAATAAATCACATGAATCAATGATTACTCATGAACACTTGAATCACATGAACTGTAAGATGGAAAAAAGTCACAAAAAAGACCAAAAAAACAAATATAACACACATTTAAAATGCATTTTTCCAGACATAAAAAAAAGTATTGAGGTTTATAGAAAAACATCTCCATAAACTGTTTGATAGAACACCCCGCCTACAGTCTGTTGCATTTGGAAAAAAAACACTAACCCAAAAAACGCACCTAAAGTAAGAAAACAATGCCACAAAATCATCTATGGACATCTAACATCTAGCTGCTGCGTTTTCTTAAAAAAATTGCAATTAAAATCTAACAAAAATGTGCCAGGGGAATAGCTGATTTGTGCTCCCCCTCCTCTTGCACTAGCCCTAAAACAGTGGATAAGTTTTGCCTGGAGTGTTCCTTTAAAGGGGTTTTGCCACGATCTTATTTCATACCTCCTGCATCCAGCTCTTCAGCTCTGTGTGATCAGAAGGGGGCGTGTGTGATTTGTGTGAATTGCAGATCATGTGACCCTGCAGGATGACATCACCAGGCCTTTCCTTTTCCCGTAGTCAAAGAAGGTCTGTTTCTGTGAGAACTTTTAAGTAGCTACACTGTTTGGGTCAGATGCAAAGTTTTCTTACAGCACAAGGGTCATGTTTAAATCCCGCAGAACTTACCCCGTGGATTTTTTTTCCTCTTTATCAATGCCCCCGACCTCATTGAGGTTTCTTTTTTATTTGCACTGTTTGACTTATTCCTAAGGAGTATAGAGGACGGGAGTAGAATGACAACACCTGGGGTTTGAACACTCAGTAGCTACCTGAAAAGAGAGGTGATGTCTGAGCAGGTGTGGCCAGGACTGAGGAGCTCACAGCCCTGGTCGTATCCCCTGAAGATGAGCTGTAAACAATGGATCACTCAGGCTATGTTCAAACGGAAATTATTGTGACATATCACGCCCCGTAATCAGCGCCGTACTGCGCTAAATACGGGGTGAGATACATCCCAATAATTATGGTAATCCACAGTTCTCATAGAGAACTATGGATTACGTGACATGTCAATTATTCACGGCATATACGCCACCCGCCCCTGCTCTCGAGTACACGGCGTAATTGCGGGTGAAATACGTCCCTGCAATTACAACGTGTGAACATATCCTAAGGGAGCAGCTGAAACACAAATGGTGCAGAATTTTTAATAATGATGAATAGTGAAAATGTTTATTATTTAATTTTCAAACTTCCTACATCAATTTTACTTTGTGGCAAAACCCCTTTAAGGTTTGCATTTATAGGAGGGCACAGCCTGAGGGAGAATTTATCCCTGACTTCTGGGTACTTCGAAATCTGTAAAGTGTTATATCAAGCATGAGAGTTTAAAATATCATTAGCAATAAACTGACAGAAATAAAAGTAAAACAGAATGCTACATAATTGTAAAATGTCCCACATTAAATAAAAATAAAAAAACTGCGCTTGCATGTCCACGGATCAGGATATCTCTGATACAGAAACACCTCTGGCTTTGCCATTATCCCTTCCTTTAATTGCGGAAATGAGAGAAAATTGCAGAGCAAAATCTATTTTTGTTCTGATATACAATAAAAGGTTGAGTCTTGTTTACATATGCCATATTCCCGCACTGCTCTGTAATTACAGATGTCAGCCTGGGTCTCTTTCAGCTGCAGTGGACAACCCCATTAAAACTGCACTTCATCTGGACCCTATTTTTACTGAACTTACTGACATTAAATCTGAACCATGTGTATTATGTATAAACAAGTCGGCATTTTGTGTTACTGTTCACAGCTATCATTTGTCTTTGTGTGGTTGTATAGGAAACAAATATTTGCATTTGTTGAGAAAGTGTCTCTCCCCAGGGAGATTCTCCACTTAGAAACCCATATACAAGTAACAGCACAATATGGCTTATGTCTAAGATCTAGTGCAGGCGAGGCGACTTGTAACAAAACAAGTGATCATTTCACTAAAACAGTTTTGAAATATGTGAAGTCTCGTTTACATTACGTGACATGTATTTCGTTACGATAAAAAAAGCAAAGCGTCAAGGGTCGGACTGGCCCACCAGAGAACCAGGCTACACCACTAGGCCGGGGTTGCTAGCCGTCAATAAATTAGGCAGTAAATGAAAATAGGAGACTTTTTTCTTACTACATCCATGAAAAAAAAAAAATTCCAACCTTTTTTTTTTTTTTTTTTAAATCTGGGGGAGGTCGCACAGAAAATTGTGATTGTAATTATCATCAAAATTGTGATTGTAACTATCATTACTAGTGCTGCTCAAATAGGGGGTCCTGTTTGGTTTAACACTGATTTGACTGACCTTGTTAAAAACTTATATTTTCTCTAACACTAACCCTAAAAGAAACTATAACCCTAAGGGCAGGTTCACATGGTTTATAGGCGGTGTATAGCGGAGCGTACCTGTGCATGCCAATATATGCCTGCTGTTTGAAGTACGCGATGGCAAGTACGTACTTCAAACAGTGCTCCAGCCGGCCTCCTATGCACTCTCACCTCCCATGTTACTTCTTTGAGCCGACGCACAGTACGCACCAGAGAAAACGGCAGGTAATCATAGCACTCAATGAATACGCTGTGCAAACATACCCAAAGCCTTGAGGCTAGTTTCACATTTTTGTCCAAGGTTCCATTTGAAGTCTCCATCACATGACTGAAAAAATAGCGCAACATAATACATTTTCTTTCCATTGAAACAACAGACACCGTGATGGAAACCTGATGGACACATTGGTCTCTGTCATGAAACAGACCCAGTTTCACCTCTGTGAAGAAGGCACTGCAAACTCCAACGCAGATATAAATCTGCCCAAAGGTAGGGTTAATGTTTGTAGTGTGTTTTAGGGGTTACTATACCTTTGAGCATCTTTCCAGACCACTCATCACTCCTGCCATGGTGTGACCTCTGATGCGACATCTGATTGTACCAGTTACTCCAGGTTACCCCTACATAATGGAAACCAGAAGTGATGTCGGAGGTGATGTTGGACACTGAACATGACATATGACTTCACTTCAGGTTCCCATAACATACACTGGAAGTGACATTAGATACCTCACTGTAAGGGTATGTTCACATGGCTGATTTTAAATTTTCAGAGCGTTTCCACTCCCAAACAACATCAAAAAAGCCTCCAAAATGACTTCAATTCATTTTAATTGATTCCTTTGTAAAACAACATTGTTGTTCACACACAACAAGGTTTTTACGCATGTTTTAGACACTTCTTTGGAAGTTGTTTTGGGCGCTGAAAAAAGTGTCATGTCAATTCTTGAAGCATTTTCAGCGCTGAAAATTCCCATAGAAATCAATGGAAAGTTTCAAAACCTCATCCAAAACCTTTTCGATGTGTTTCTCTGCGCATTTTTGGAAGTTTTTCAGCACGGTTTTTGTCCTGGCTATTAAATTGTATCGATGAAAACAATTGTGTTGAAAACCTCATCCAAAACCTCGCTTAAAACCACATCCAAAAACGCACCGAGAAACGCGTCTAAAACCTCTTCTGAAGAAACGTGTTTCAGGCGAAGTTTTGATGGTGTTTTGGGCGCTGAAAAATCAGCATCCAAACAGCGTCCAAATAAGCCATGAGCATACCCGAGGTGACACTGCAGCAGAAATGACATTAGGTCTGAATGACATGAGACCTGGAGCAATGCTGAAGGGGGAGTTAACCCATTAAAAGATGGTAGAACCCTTGTCCCAAATCCAATTCAAGGTTAGGGTAATTTCTTTGACCATTTTAGCCAAACAAATTAGATTTGGGCCTACCACAATTGAATCACCTACATTTGGGTCGAATTAGAAGTGCGACACTAATCATCACATATCAGAATTCTGAACTTTAGACATATCACTCATAATCTTTATGATTTATCATGGTTCTCCAGTTTGCCCATAAAATCATTAGCAGTCCATAATTTTTTGAGTTGTCCAGATAAAAACAAAATATCAGCTGTCGACCCTGTAGTGGGCCCAGGTTCTGATTCAACCATGGGAGAACAGAAAACATCCCCATCCCTTGCTGCAAGCAATGATTGTTATGGGTTTCTTCATCAATATCATATTATAATGTATTAATTATAATGTAATTATAAGACATTTATTCTATATAGACTGATGGTAGGCCCTCGGAATCCTATACTCTACCACTAATGTTTATTCCAAAGCCAAAATGTGTTACTTTTCATGTATTCCACAACAATCAAGGTTCTAATAGGATAGAGACTATAGCACAATAATGCTTTCAATACCCTTAAAAACTTTTGATAGAAACATTTAATAAGACAAGAGATGAATGTAAAAATGTAAATTCTAAACTTTTTTTGGATCCTGTCAGATTATGGGTCCCATAGGAAAGTAATGCTGCTTGTCACGGATGCTGTAAAAATAACTAAGTGAGCAGAATAAAGTGAATTAGAGTTAATCATTAGAAACAGACTTATATTATTATATTAACGTTTTTTGACCATTTATTAATCAACATCGTATATACAATAACATTTTTGAACATACGTGTATCCACTTGATATGTCCGCAGTGAATGTCTCTTAAAGTGAATTAGCGCACATGTCCACATTACAGCATCAAACAGCTACCAAAGTGTATGAGGTCATAATATCCAAAACGTATGGGGCGTTACTGCACCTCTGTATGCCACTAGTTACATGTTAAAGTTTTTTCTCTGTTGTATTATATTAGTCTGACAAAAAGTGATATCCTCTATTGGATGTATTGCCGAGTTATTCTCCCATTGAAGCTTTGCTTAGAGAGTCTCTTGTCATGTAATGCCATTGAGAGGCACTATATGGCTGCTCATTGCTCCATAGTATAGATCTGCAAGGATGTGTCTCCTTTCGCACGGCTCTGCCTTTTGCATGACAACTTAGTGCACTCCCCGTAAATATGAATGAAGTTCCTCAGACAGAAGAAAAAAACTGGTTATATTGCTACCATACCAAAAGTAATTTTTAAAAAAAAAAATGAGATAATCCAATGTCTGCTGTATTCTCCATAAAAAAATCAGAAACCCTGTAAAAAAAAAAAAATTTTTTTTGATTATTATTTATTTAATAATTCTCTATTTTCATGATTGGTTTAATGTTTTTGTCCAAATCAATTTCAACAAAGACATTATTTTTAGAGAAATTTTACCACATCAGAATTAGTCATATTTTTCCATACCAAAATACAAAGGCTGTAAGGGGTTAAAGTCGTATTTTTAAAGTGCTCCTAGAAGCCATGAATAGAATCCTGTCCCCCCATCACAGGACTGCCCCTATTGTGCTGTACTGTGCAAAGATGTGATCAGTATAAAAAGGTGGTGTGGGGTGTGTGAGTGGGGGGTGCTGTTTTTAGCTCTACATCAATGCACTAACTTGAGAGATCAGCCTTGAAAATGTGTGGAATTTCTCTCCAAGTGGAATCCACTATAGAGAGAAGGGGGGCTTTTCTTTAAATCCTGGAAAGTGTATAGGCAATGCTATGGTGGGAGGAAAGGGGGATGGGTAGGCACAGAGGATACAGCTTTAAGCCTTAACTGAATGCATTGGTTCTGGTTCATTGATTGTGAAAAGCATTTTCCTCCATGTTTGTTGTTGGCAGAGAGCAGTAACTTTGAGCTGTCCAGCACTGAGGGAGCTGTGGAGAGAAATTCAGCATCGCAGAGCCAGCTTCAAGTCACCTTCTACATCTCAAGCTATGAACACTCCCATTCCGTCAAGAATGGTTACACAAGGACAATACTTATCTTTACAAGTCACGTTACACTGGGAATAATGTAAATAGCCCTGATTGGAGTGAGTGAAATATTCTATATACACCAACATAGCGAAAATATCCAAAAATAGCTTGTCCAATGTGCTCTATGTTTGTATTGTACAGCATGTCAACATTCTGATGGCTATTTACGATGCTATAATATCTTCATAAAATACTGATCTATATAAACTAAGTGGTGCTCCCCAAGGACATTGCTGCACACAGACTGAATTGTTGTATGGAAAATGTAATAAAACTAGATCACATATGAATATGCAAGCAAAAGGACTTTGTAAACTGAATAGCCTTTCAATTCATTGTGATTTTTCAGATCATGGTTATGTATTTCATACTACTTTGCTTGCATGTAACAAACATCTTAAGTATTTTTTCAATTGCAATTAAAATGTTACCAGTTGAAACCATTGCAGGAGCTCATGTAGTTCATAAGAAATTTGTAAAGTGTGATTAGATCCACGGTAAATTGTATTGTACTGCAAATTGTGCTCCTCTCTACCCACTATATTAGCCATACCTGATGGAGGCCAAAACATTGCACAGTGCGTGGTCCTTGGGAATGCATAATCTTGAATGCTTATTACAGTATCTCACAAAAGTGAATACACAACTCACAATTTTGTAAATATTGTATTATATCTTTTCAAAGGACAACAATGAAGATATGACACTTTGAAACAATGCAAAGTGGTCAGTGTACAGCTTGTATAACAGCATTGCTGTAGAGGTTAAAGGGGTTTTGCCACAAAGTGAGTTGCTTTCCTCTTATCTGGCAGAGGAGAAAATATAAACAAATCATGAACACTGCAGAGGGGAAAGGGAGGGGACTGAGCAGCCAGGAGCACAGAGGGAGAAATAAGGGAGCGTCTGCAATGTTCACTCAACTAATAACAGTAAAACCAGTGGATTGTCTATAAAAACCTAAAGCTTCATGCACTGCACTTTCTCCACAGCCCCTTTGGGAAGCTCATTCATGTTCCTGTCATCAGATAAGAAGTGCAGACAACGCAAGCGCAGCCTGTCAGCTCTCCTGGTAGTGTCTAATGCAAACTTTTAAGTAACTAAGGGCTTGTAAAGAAAGCTGTAGCTCTCAGAGGCTTCACTTTTTGTCATCACATATATTTAGAAAAGTGATTAAATACTCAGTAATCCCGTTACATTGAGGGCTGGTCTCAGCTGCTAATTGCAGTTGACATCCACTTGTAACAGCAAGGAATGAAACGGTGCTGCACATCACTTCTCACTCTGGCTATTACTATGCCTTTAAACAATTTGGGACAGCATATATGATGATGTCAGGTCTTTGGAAGCTTCTGATAGATTTATTGGCAACATCTGCAGAGTTATGGATGTATTTTTTATGCACAACAGCAATACACTGCTTCTGTTTATAACAGTAAGTTTTTTTCACATTTTTCCCCACTTTTTGTAATTTTCCAGTACATTCTATGGTACTTTGAATGACACCATTAGAAAGTACATCTTGTCCCACAAAATAAAATCCCTCATATGTCGATGTAGATGAAAAATAAAAGTTATGGCTCTGGGATCACTAGAAGGAAAACAATGAAAGAGACAAAAAAATAAGGCTGTGGCGGGAAGGGGTTAATAAACTCATGCAGAATTCTAGAGAAATGTCATATATACCTGAGAGATGTTCTTAAAGTGTTTTGGTTTAATGACAGGAGAACTTTAGTCTTTTCAACCAATAATATCTATGAACTAAAGAGAAGAACCTATAGGTTTTTATCTGGAATAATCTGCCCAGTACTTGACATATACTGTATTATTATTAGTATTAGCCAAAAAACATCTATCCATTTTATGCAATTCTTTTTTCATGTATTCATTAAAATACAAATGAATGTTTTGCCTTTCAAGAAATAGTGACGCCTTAATAACCTCAGGTCATTACCACTGTCTCTGTGTCCTCCACATCTCCACTGCATGCAACATGACATGAAAAAGCCTGAATCCCAGCCTCTCCTGCCAGGCGACATGTCTTCTGGAGTTAGAAGTTAGCACCTGACAGAGAAAAAATGGAATCCCTTTAACGT
>JAODAL010045001.1:0-32335 GCA_025379985.1 Phyllomedusa bahiana | reverse complement strand
TAAACCCCATTTCCATCCAAACACTCCTCTCATCCTGAAGCTACCATGGGCTTCTTCTATGCACTCTGAGCTTTAGTTCCTTCCATAGATTTTCTATTGGATTCAGCTCCAGTGATTGGCTCGGCCATTCTGGCAGCTTTATTTTCTTTCTCTGAAACCAATTGAGAGTTTCCTTGGCCGTGTGGTTGGGATCATTGTCTTGCTGAAATGTCCACCCTCGTTCCATCTTCATCATCCTGGTAGATGGCGGGAGATTTTTATCCAGAATGTCTCGGTACATTTGTCCATTCATCCTTCCTTTAATTATATGAAGTTTGCCAGAACCGTGTGCTGAAAAACAGCCCCATACCATGATGCTCCTACCTCCACACTGCACTGTTGGTGTTTTTGGGATAATATTCTGCGCCTTTTGGCCTCCAAACATGGTGTGTATTATGGTATCCAAAGAGTTCAATTTTGGCCTCATCTGACCAAACTATATTCTCCCAGTATTCTACAGGCTTGTCTAAATATGTAAATGTGCTTGGCCATGCTTTTTATTCAGTATTGTCCTGCTCGGTGATCGTGCATACATGGAGGGAGCGTGCATTACTTCTCTTTAAATCAATTGTACTTGTTGCTTTGTGGTCTTTCTGAAGCTTTCCATAGGTGGTCCTTAACTCTTGGACAACTCTTAGACAGCTCACTAGTTTTACCCATCATGAGATGTTTTTGTTTGTGTGGCACATGTGACACCACCTTCTAGAAGAAGCATTGCTTAGAGTTACTTTTGCCCCATTGAAGAGCTCTGAATTATGACTAGAGATTTCAATTCAGGCCAGTGACTCTTCCATATGGAGAGCCTTCCATCTGAAAACAGCTGTTTCAAGGTGCTTGCCCTTTGTCAGTGCAGAGCAGGGTTTTGCTGGGCTGGGGGGTTGAGTTTTTACTTGGGGAGTGTCTCATTGTACAGACAGGTTACGCAAAAAAAATAAAAACAGTGGGCTATGAGTTGACCTGGAACCAATTATTTAACCACCTGCCACACACCTCCTGGGGGAACTTGGCATTCACCTAGATGGTCTGTGGCAGGTGGTGAAATCATTGGCGCTAGAATAATTAGAATCATGTTTGTTTGTCAGTCTTGTTTTAAGAGACAATTACCTGTTTAGTATTTGAAAGAACTATTTTGTTTAATTTATTGATCTTTAATTTCCCACTAGAAGGTTTGGACTGGCACACAGGGGAGCAAAGGAAACCTACGGTGGACCCCTGAGAATATAAGGCGAAAGAGAAACAGAAAGCAGGAGTCATGTGCAGTCATGTACAGTAACTGTAGAATGGGTCGCAAGATTCAGCTCCACTGGTGGGCCTCAAAATTCCCAGTCTGACACGGCATACAAAGCCAGGATAATGGGTAGGCTGAGGTACTACCTTGTGTGTCAGGAAGAAGGCACAAGTATATATTGAGCAGGCTTACTCATGCTTCATTTGCCCTATTTGCCTATGGCACCAATATGCTTTGTCCTGGCCCTGACTGCACACTACCACAAAATTGATCTAAATATGTTATTATAGGGTCAGAATGCAAAAGATCCAGCTACTATAAGTACTTGAGCATTAGCCGAGTTTTTCAGCACACCGAGGCAGCCCACAGAGTCCGGGCACTGCCATGGTCCAGGCGCTGTAGGTGATCTCTCCACCTGTATGCAACTCCTCTGGGAGCGCATATGGGTGAAGATTCCACTGCGGAGCAGAAAGCAAGCGCTCCCTGCTCTGCAGTGGACTCCGGATGGCCGCACACTTGCGGCCTTCCGGTGTTTCCAGCACAGGCAGCGTGCTATGTCACCACACAGCCTGCACGGCCTGATGACATCACGCCCCCTGTGCCAGAAAACAGAGCGCATTGAAGCAGCGAGGGAGCAAGGTAAGTACTTTATTTAAAAAAAAAAAAAACTGTCTATAACCTGCCTGTGGGGGACATTTACCTGCCTATGGGGACTTTTGCCTATAACCTGCCTATGGGGGACATATGCCTGCCTATAACCTACCTATGGGGACAAATACCTGCCTATGGGACATATACCTGCCTATGGCGGACATATACCTGTCTATATATGCCTATAACCTTCCTATTGGGGACATATACCTGCCTATAACCTACCTATGGGGACATATACCTGCCTATAACCTGCCTGCGGGGACTTATGCCTGCCTACAACCTGCCTATGAAGACATATACCTGCCTATAACCTGCCTATGGGGGACATATACCTGCCTATAACCTACCTATGGGAACATATACCTGCCTATGGGACATATAACTGCCTATGGGGGACATTAAAGTGCCTATGTAATTTTATTGGAATCTATTTTTATTTTTGAAATTTACCAGTAGTGACTTCATTTTCCACCCTAGGCTTATACTTGAATCAATAAGCTTTCCCAGGTTTTTTTTTGGGCAAAAGTAGGTACCTCGGCTTATATTCGGGTCGGCTTATACTCATACGGTATTTTATGCAATGTTTTGTCTGATACATACCTACAAACCAGGCAGACAATGTTTTTAAAACAATGTTGTAAATTAATAACGCAAAGAAGGTCATGTAACAAGTAAAGGTGACAGAGGGATTTGGGTCAAATGAAAAGAATGTTCCTCCAAAAGGAAGCTCGGGAGGTTTGTATGTTGCTTCTTTGAATTGCCCCCCTGAGACTTGCACTACAACAATTCCTTATGCAATGTTCATACTGCAGAATTTGCACATGCTACACATAATGACAGTCAACCTAAATTGACCATTATCTTCATAGAGACCAAAAGGTCATCCCATCATGATGACACCACATATGTGTATAGTTTACCACTCAAATCAGCACCGCAGCCTTCTGCATAGTAAATACAAGGGCGCGTAAGAGCAAGACAATTATAATAATGCCTTCAAATACCTGAATCGTCGTCCCGGTTAAATCCGCCTGCTCAACAGCTGCACCCCGCATTAATCTGAGGACTGTTCATCAATACAATGTTCCTGTTTGTTGTGTTCCTCCTCAGCAGATCTCTAGACTCACATAATACCTTCAATACCCTTAAGTGCTCGCCTCACCTTTGCTGAGAATATTTCGGGGCAAATCCTTTAATCTGAAAGTTTAATTTAGCTAGAAAAAATCTATTTCTCCTTGCCTGCTGTTTCTTACTAATCTATCCAGCTGTACAGAATAATTCCATTTTAAGAGAAAACTTTGAGTTATTAGGATTTACCTGTGGTCACGCTAAGCTTTCCCCGACTATCAGCGCTCGAATCAGAGCTGTGTACTCGGAGGGGGGCTGCTAAAAGCCTGCAATTAGAGCACACTTGTGCTATAAGAATCCTTATTTTCTTCTTGTTTGTTTAAAATGGATAATCAAATCAGGTAGATAGATTTTCAAACCAGCAAGATTTCTCCTGTAATACCTGCTCTTTTAAAGATCCCAATACAATAATTCCCAGTCTTGCATATCTGTGGTTTATAGTTACATCTTAACACAACGGGAAGACGTTAGTAATAAGAAGAGCAATTCCACCGATGATTACATTCACACAGCGGGGTCCTCAGCCACAAGGCATTTAAGATCATGAGTGTTATCTGCTCTGAAGTTTCTTTACTGAATTTTGGGGCTCCCCCCAGGCAGAGGTGTAACTTTTTAAAGTTGAGCTTCAGATTCAGGTTGAATAAAAAAAAAAACACTTGAATCTTAGACCTTTGATTCTGAGCATCCCGAAGAGATTTTTGAAGACATTCATCAAAAAAAATGGACCCAAATCATAACCTTTACCTTAATGTTCAGTCAAAGGAACATTGAGCATGAATGAATAAAACTATATATCACAAGGCATTGTGGGAAAGGAACTGAGAAGCTCAAGCGCCCTCTATTGGACATAACAACTCCTTCATTTGCTTCAGACTATATGGTGCTCTCCCTAAGGAGAGATATTCTCCTTTCTTATCAAAACTGTCTAATAGTAATACTGTCTTTTTTGCTAATAGCAACCAATCAGAGCTCAGCTTTCATTTCATATAGTGCTCTCGAACAATGAAAGGAGAGAACTTATTGACTGCTATGAGCAACAAAGACAGTGTTACTGCGAGACAGTTTTGATAAATGAGACCCATTGTATCTTTGTTCAAGCAGTCCCTGACTCGCAACGTTCTGACTTACATCTGTTCCCTAGTTACACATGGAGACTCATGGGGAATGCTGGCACTTGTAGTTCCATGTTCCACTGCAGATAGTAACTGTGGAACGACAAGTTCCAGCAGCCACAGCAACATATGAGGTTAAAAGAGGTGAAATCTTCTTAACAAGTGCAGAGACAGCAAAAAAAATGTAAAAAAACCTTCCCTGAACTATCCAAAACGAAAAAAATAAACCTTTTGTGCTGGAGTTACACTTGAAAAACATACCTGTTCTGACTAACATACAAATTAAACTTAAGAACAAAGGTACAGTCCCTATCCTGTTCGTAACCTTGGGGCTTGCCTGTATCGGGAATGACAATCCAAGAAAAACATTAAGTTAGCCTACACATGAAGTTTCAATTTGCATAGATGCTGGTGAACACTGGTGTGAATACAGAGAGTCATTTCTCAAATGCCAAATACAGCGGCACATGACTAGCTCTAAAACCCATACAGACATGCTACTCTCATTGTCAGACTGCAGTGCCTATGGCCCACAAGTGGAGTTGATTCTGAGAACCCACCAGTTGAGTTGTATATGAACCCACTGGTGGAGTTTATTTCGGGGGCCCCTTACAGCTAAATGACAGTACATGAATCCCACACTCTGCCTCTTACTTTTTGCCTCTTTCTCAGCTTTTCTGTCTTTCCCAAGGATGCATATGCAGTTAAAAAAGCAACTCTAGGTCTGCCATGATTAGGGGCCCACCAGGGTTTCCCCTGTTTCCCTGTGGGCCAGTCCGAGCCTGTTGCTGTGCTCAGGGCCATCTTTTCCATTGGGCACACTAGGCAGTTGCCCGGGGGCCCCAGAAGTAGAGGGACCCAAAGTGGTGTATGTATGTCTCAGGAATAAAAGAAACATACCCTGAATCCCTTGTTTGGCTTCGCTTATTTAATGATTTGTGTGTTTTTCGGATGTGCAAACAGCTAAAAACCATGGTGGAGAAGGGAGCCAAAGGCTCCCTGCCTGCCAAGTAATCTAGTAGGCTGCAGGCTTCTGGTGTCCAGACATAAGTGGTGTGATAATATGAGTGTGTTTGGGGGAGGAGGAGGCTCGATGCATGGCCTAGTGTGATGTCATGTATTTGGGCAAGACCCACCACAGTGCTCTGCCCAGGGGGCCATAATTCGATAAAGTTACATATGGCTATGCTTTACATATGCTCAAAATAAATGCGTTTAGCATGCAGTTTGATCAAGTTGCGTACGCCCACCTACCACGCCAAGGTAGCCTTATCCGGCAGGACTGTAACTCTAGGTCCTCGTTCACACGGCTTATTCTGGGAGGGGATTTTTGGCCCGGGTTATTGCCCCCTTTTATTTGCGCTCCCAATCGGCAAAAAATTTTTTTTTGCCCCAGCCATTGGGGGTAATCCTTAGAAAAATTTGGGGGATTCCGTTTTCCCCCGTTTCCCCCCCCCCCCCCCCCGGAGCGGGGAAAAAGGGTGACTGCACTTTAAACCCCGGCGGGATACCCCGGCCGTGGATAATGGTTGTCTGGGGCCGGAGAGCTCCCGGGGCCCCCCCCGCCCCGTGCCGGAGCCGACGTAGTTGCGGGCAAAAATCCGCCCCCGCAATTACGCCAGCAATACCCGTTGTAAAATTTTGCTAGTTTTTTCTATTTTGGGGAAAAAAACTGTTTGCATTAATGCTGGGCGGCACATTTTATGCATCAAATTTTGGGTTTGTGAAACTGCCTACAAATTTTGGGCATAACACTTTTAAATTCATACTGTCGTTTTTTCTTTTAAAACTCCTCTAATTTTTTTAACGGGGAGGGTCGGCCCCAAGTTAAAAAAGGGTTTGAAACGAATTATAGTTGTCCCCCTGTGATGTCTTTGAACGCGGGAAAATTTAAAAATTTTAAATTCGGCTATTTTTAGGGGAGTCTAAAAAGGGGAAATTTTTGGAAAAGTAAATAAAAATAAAAATTTTTAATCATTTAACAAAGGTTCGGGGTTGCTTTTCTAAATTGTGTTGGCGATTATTATCGAAAAAGTTAAAAATTGGCAGGGTTTTTTAGGGTTGTTTGGGGAATTTTTTCGATAAACCGGGGATAATTTGGGTTTTAAAAACTGCGCATAATCAAATTTTAATTTTTGGGGCCATTTTTGCGCTTCCTTTTTCTTTTTGGTGGCCACCCCAAATTCAGTTTTGAGTATAGAGCAGGGTGAGTTTGGGTTTTGCGACTCAGGGACTGGGATGTGTATGGGTTGCGATTGGCGGGAAAAAAATCACATGTCCCCGCTTTATTTTTGAACAGCCTTCCCCTGTTCTGATCAGTTGTGTGTCTGTGTCTCTTTAAAGCAGGAAGGGTTGCTCAGTCTCTTTTAAAAACCCCTTCAGCAAAACTTTTCCCTTTGTTCCCCAAGAAAAACTATGTTTTTAAGTTTGGTTGAAAATTGGGAACTTGGGTTTAGATTAGAGATTTGCAGATTTTAGTTACTCAGGCTTAGAATTTTAAAGGAGCATCTAGCGCTTTTTACAGTCGCGGGGGGGGGAGGAAAGGGCCCCCCGGGGGGGCTCCGGGCAAACCCAAAAACGGGACAAAAAAGCTTTTTAAAAAGGAGAGTGGATTTGGGGACCCCGGGACTGTGTTTAGACCTGATTCCCAAGGGGTTTTTATTAACACTTTTTTGGAAAGTTCTTTTTGGTGAAATATTACTTGTATGTTGTGCAGCCTGTTTTTTATATTAGGATACAGATCTTTTTTTAGTAAATGCAGGTGTATTTGATAGGGCAAAATTTCCACTTTTATTATCCGAAATATATTTTCAGTTTAGGGTTTTTTTTTTCACTTTGGCGCAGGAAAGCTTTGTTAAAAGGGCCCCCACCTTGCACAAAAATTTTGAATACAGAAATTTTTGCCTTTCACCGCAGGTGTATTGTTTAGGTCCCAAAATCCCCCGTTTTTTCCCCCTTTTTATATTTTTTAAAATTAGCTTTTATTTAACGTGGTGTGGCCCAAATTTGTACGAACTTGTGATAAAAAAAATTTTCTAGCAAAATTTTCGTTTGTCATTGTTTCCCAAAAAACACAATTTTTTTTCCTTTGTAACTTTGTTATTTTTTTTGCGCTGTTGAATCTCGTTTGGCGGCAGATAGCGCATTTGTTTTGTTTATTTTTTTGGGAAAAAACTATAAATCCCTTGGGTTCCTAATGGGCATTTGTAAATCCCGGGGAAATTGGGGAAAAAACCACTGTTGATTTTGTTTAGGGTTTTTCTTCACCAGACCCCCATTTCAGAGGAATTCGAAAGAAACTTTTTGTTTCTAATCCTATGGCTGTGGGAAAATTTTAAAAGGGATTTAAAAAATTGCGGGTGATTTCCCCGTTTTTTAATGGGGGATTTTTCCAAAATTTCTTCCTTTTTTTTCTAAAATTTTTTATCTTTTTGAACATGGAGCGAAAAAAATTGGGTTTGGTAATGCGAGAAAAGAGGGGGGGTGGGAAAATGGGGTAAAAGGAAACGAGAGAAGGGGGCTTTCCAGTGCTGGGCGACAACACGAAACCCAGCGGAAAACCGGTTGCGGGAAATTTAGGCCTGTCATCGCTGGGTCGGGGCCCTGGGGGAATCTCAGTCCCGGAACGCATCCCCAATCTGTTCTTAAAGGGGTTTAATGCAACCTGCTTTCCCTGCAGTCTTACCCTCCCTCGTCCTCTCAGGTAAACGGCCACAATTGTCGTCATCGGCTTTCTTTCAGCATCCGTCCAACATGAAGGGAAAAGGCCCCCCAAAATGCCCCAACTCGGGGTCCCCTTCCTTTTGGGATAACCCAAATTTTTTAAAGGGCCCCTCTTTGATGAAAAATTGCGGGGGTTTGGGGGTTAAAAAGGGCTTTTCCCAAACCCCAAGGGGCCAAAGAGGATAAATTTTTGTCTCCTCTGACACCCGTTACTGTTCCCAAACAGAGGAGGAAAAGGGAAGGGGGTCAATGGGCCCAAAAAACCCCGGAGGGGTTTCCGGGGCAAGGGCCTTGCAGTACCTCTTGTTTTTTGTACCCTGCAGTTTCCTGGATACAGAAATTGGTCGGGGGGAACCAAAGTCACCTTTGTTGATGTTTGATGATGACAAAATTTGCGGATCCAATTTGGTCTTTTTCAGAAGAATTTGCTTGCGAGTGTTTTCTTCACTGGACGTCGGGGAAGACGAAGGAGAAATTTTCGTATGGGTCCTGCCTAAAAAAGGGGAGAGGGCAGTCGCAAAAGTCTGCTGATTTGTTTCCCGCCGGGCCACGGTCAGCAGAAAACCCCGTTCTGGGCCTATAAACCGTCAAAAAGGTCCGGGAAACCTTCAAGCCTGGGCCTTTTTTCCAATAAAGCCTTTTGTTTCCCCAAAAGCGATGTCTTTATCCCGCCTTTGCCTTTAAACGCATAAAGTAGGGGCAAGAATTTAGGGGTTTTAAACCCCACACAAAGTTAGTCCCCATGCAGCAAATAAAGGGAGTTGAAATGGAGGCAAAATTTGGGCCCAAAAAGGGGGCCCCAAAAGGATCCCGGGCTTCCCAACCAACTGTCATACCCTTGTCTCTGCCTCCTCCCCCTCCACCAAAATTTTTTCCCTCAGCGGGCCATGTTTTTTCGGAGTCAGAGCAGGGATCAAGCCCGCTTCAGCCTTCCCCCTTTGCCCCGATTTCCCACCGCCCCACCAAGGGGGCCCCGTCCCTTACCCATTTCCTTCCCCCATTTTTGACGACCTCCCATCCCAAAAAGGGGGCCAGTCTAGAAAAGCCAGCCTTCTGTCTTAAGGTTTTGGGGGGAAAAAGAAAAACATTTTAACCCCAAAACCACCCCAAAAAACCCAAAAAGTTTGAATGTCGGCATTGCCAGGCTTTTTGGCCTTTGGAAAAATTTTCCCTTTCCGTTTTTTGGTTTTGGACACAGAGGGGTTCCGCCACATCAGGGCCCCTTCCCCTTTCCCCCAAATTTACCAGATCCCCGAGCGGGCATTTTCTTTGCCAGAAAACCGTCCTGCCCTGGCCACCAGTTTCTTTCAAAAATTTTCCCAAGCGCGTTTTTTTGCTTTCTGGTCGGGAAAAAAGTCCTTTCTGACCACCGAAAAATATTTTTTAGTAAGAAGGGCTAAATCTTTTGTGACAGCTACGGGGGTTGAGTAGGTGGGAGATTTTGGTGGTGCGGTGGTTTCTCGGGTCTGGGCGACGTCTTAAAAAACCGCCGGGATGGTCCAAGGGTTTTTTTCCCCCAAAAGGCCCTTTTTGGGGGAAATCACGTGCCCAGAAAAAAACCAGGCCGTGTTGAAATTAATCGGGTTTTTAAAGCCCGTCCACAAAACAGGTCGGGAGTTTGGGGGCGGTTCTCCGCAACGGGGCCCCGAGCGCTGGCTGGGGGGACAAGAACCCTTTGTCCCAGGAAAAGGTGGTGTCCCGGAAAAACAGTCAAAATTTTGCGGGGCCCCCCTTTTTAAGATGGGTAGGGCTAACGCACACCCCTTCCCGGGCCCATTTGTCGTTTAACCCCTTGTGTCCGAAATTTTAAAGGCTACCCGGGTCTGAACTGCCTGTGGGGAAAGGGCTGAGGTTGGTTCGCACTTTCCGCTTTCGCACCCTGCTTCGTCCCGCCTGGCTGCGTTCCCCAGCGTAAGCTGGGCCTCCCAAAAAACCGTCCATTGTTGACGTGACACCCCTTTGGGAAATTCCACCTTCCACATGCTCCAGCGATTTTTCCCAGCGGCGCAATGCCTTTCGCAGTTTTGAATTTGAACGGGGCCTAAACAAGCACGGTGGGGGACCTCGGGGTTTTTGAGCCCACGAGAGTGGAGGCAGGTAAAAAGGCCCTCTGACCATCCCTTGCCATTTTTGAAGAAAAGCCCCCAAAAAATGGTCAGTGGGGACAATCCCTTGTCAGCTGGGCATTTTTGGTTTAATCTTAGTTCGGGAACAATCTTTTGGACATTTTGAAAAAAACAGGTCCCCCCTGCGAGGGAGGGGGAAGACGGACACAAATGCGACCCCGGAGCCTTTCTCCCCTGTCGAATCCCAAGGCCCGCCCATTTTTACAATTTTATGGTTTTTCATTAGGCAGGGGTTGGGGGCCCAGGGCTAGTCCCAAGGGCGGCCCACATCAGCTCTCGGGTCCCCTTTAAATCTGAGGAAAATTTTAAGGGGTGTGTTAAACCCTTTTGCCGGGGGAAAAACCCAGAGGGGGAAAGGGGGGGTTTTTAAACTGGACCGCCCGTTACCGACGTCCCTGCCTTGGGAAAGGGTTTTTGGCCCGCAAAATTTGAGGCGGGGGAAAGGAAGATGAGGAAGATCAGTTGACATAGAGGGTTTGGGGGAAATCAATGCTCCATCTCTCAAAATGAGGGGTTGGATGCTCCTTTTTCCTCCAACATGATCCCGCATTAGGCCATAAAAATTGAACAACATTTTAACAAAGGGGGCTCCCCTTTCCTGGACCCCGGTACAAAAAACAAAACTCAGCCCCTTTTCCTTTCCCAAACCCAAAAAAATTTTGAGAGTAAAATCCCGGGAAAATTTGGAGCCCTTTGGCTGATTGATCAACTGGGGGGAAACATCTGTTTTGTTCCCTTCCCCGTTCTTCAAATGTCAGGGGTGGCAACGCAGCGCCCTTGCCCGCGTGGGAGGGGCCAAAGTAGCCAAAAAAAAGCACCCAGGGGGCAATGGGGGCAAAACCCTAAGGGTGCCCTCTGGCAATTTTATTTACCACCCCCCAAAGCAGAAATGCAGGGAAAACAAATCCAACAACAAAAACCAGTTTAAAGATCAATGGTGCACGACTATCTGCGTCTCAACCCCGAGGGTTTTTGGATGTTTTCCGGACCAATTGATTTTTCGGGGTTTAATCCCAAATGGATAAATTGGCCCGAGCTCCCCTCGCCACCCCATAGGGTTTTGGGCCCCTGCCCGGGCAGCAGGGGTTCATAATTGACCCCGGGCCCTTCAGAAACGGGCTGGGGAGTCATTACAGAAAAACGAACCCGGTTTTCCCAAACAAAATAATGTGGATGTTTAAACTTTCTTTCAAGATAAATAGGCATGGACCCTTGATGATGTTGTGGGCCCCAATTGCCGTGGTCACCGATTAGTTGCCCGTCTACTTCACTTTCCTCTTCAAACAAAAATGGCCCCTCTTGAAAACTTTTTTTTTTAAAATGTGTTTCTTATGAAAATTTTTTTTCCCTCATTTTCCCAAAAAGTTCATTTTTGCGGTTTTGCTGTGAGGAGCAAAAAAGAAACCCAAAATTTTCCCAACAAAACCGTTTTTCCATTTATCATTTTATCTTTTAAAATTTTTTCGCATTGTCAATGGTTTTGGGGTCATGGTGCTGTGAGATACAGCTATAATCATGGTCCTTTGGAACAGAAATGTGGCTTTAAGTGGCTTTTTCCCCCTCACAATTTTAACAGTGGCTGAGAGAAATCATTTTTTAATTTTTTTTTTTGGGGGTCATGGTGCTGTGTGATACAGCTATAATCATGGTCCTTTGGAACAGAAATGTGGCTTTTAAGTGGCATTTCTCATTCACAATTTTTAACAGTGGCTGAGAAGTCATTTTTATAATTTTTTGGGTCATGCTGCTTTGAAATGCATCTATCCTACAGGTCCTATTATAAAAAAAATGTTGTTTCTAACAGACATTTGTTCTTTACAATTGTCATATGCGCCTCAAGGGTCATGTTTTGAATTTTTGGGGGCATTTTGCTGTGAAATGCAGCTATATACTACAGGTCCTATTCTAAAAAATGTGGTTTCTAACAGACATTTGTTCTTCACAATTGTCAAAAGTGGCTCAAGGGTGATGGTGCTGTCAAAAACAGGAATAGGTAGGCCCACTGTTAATGGATCACATATTGCAAAATGACTTTTTTTTGCAAGATCTTTAACATAGCTATCAATCCCTGTATTGAGACAACCCATTTAATACATTTAAAAAAAGAGAAACAAAGATGTGGTGGGTTTTCCCTCCCTATTTTAAAAATGTGTTTTTTAGAAATTAAACTACTAAAAACCTGGCATGCACAAAATAGCTGATACAAATTCCCCTGAATTGTACAAGGGAGGTAAGGAAGACTTGGACAGATGTAGGTTACCAGGACAGGTATAGTCAATGCCAGTTTAACTAAATGGTGGTTAAAAGGGGCTCCTTTTTCCCGGGACTTTTTTTAAACTGTGGTCAGACAGGTTTAATGGTCATTACTGCGGTCCAGGACAGTATAGTCAATGTCCCCGTTCAACTAAAATGGTGGTTAAAAGACTCCTATTTCCGGCACTTTTTTAATCTAGGGGTCATGCAGGTTTGGGGCTCTTGCTGTGGGCCAGGACAGGGATAGTCTATGTCCAGTGAAACTAAAATGGTGGTTGAAAGACTCCTTTCCCCGCACTTTTTAATCTGTGGGTCAGAAAAGGTTTACTTGTCATACTGCGGTCCAGTTTCAGGTATAGTCAATGTCCAGTTCAAAATAAATTTGGGGGGTAAATGACTCCTTTTTCCGGCACTTTTTAATCTGTGGGTCAGACAGGTTTAATGGTCATACTGCGGTAAAAGGACAGATATAGTTAATGTCCAGTTCAACTAAAATTGGTGGTTGAAAGACTCCTTTTTCCGACACTTTTTAATCTGGGGTCATGCAGGTTTGGGGCTCATGCTGTGGCCCAGGACAGGTATAGTCGATGTCCATTAAAACTAAAATGGTGGTTGAAAGACTCCTTTTTCCGGCACTTTTTAAATGTGGGGTCATGCAGGTTTGGGGCTCATGCTGTGTTCCAGGACATGTATAGTTAATGTCCAGTTTTAAGTAAAAAGATGGTTCAAAAAAATACTGCCTTCTTGCACTTTTAATTTGTGGGTCATGCGGTTTAAAAGGGGCATGGGTGTGGTACTAAAACAGGGATAGTGAATGGTCTGTGACCTTTTTTCTGTGGCTTTTATAACCTAAGTGTGTTGCCTAAGATGTAGCACGTATCCATTTGACTGTTGTGGATGTTTACTTCCAGCTTCTCCAGCCCTGTTTGGGTGTAAGAATGACGGTGTTGTTCCTCTCCCATAGACTTTAATGGTCATCAGCGATAATCTATTATCGACTATCGGAAATCATCTTGATAATTGACGATATCGACTATCGACCCGATGACGATAGTCAACGTAATCGCTCATCACTATTTCTGATGCATCCAGTGACACGGCAGAAACGTCTGTTTTGCTGCTCTTATCCTGGTTCAACAGCCAGAAGACAGCGCCTAATGTTTTATAATCTGGTATAATCATATTAATGCCCGTTTGCTGCTCCCAGGAATCAAAGTGAGCAGAGGGACCGGCAGCTGTGCATCTAATCCTGGTAATTTGTGTAGATGTTGAATTATGTATCAAACCTATTGTGTGTGATATTCAGGGAATGATGTCGGCAGACATCACTGTATTTACAAACAGCTTTCTCTATTGTTACATATTTTAGCCTGACGGAAGACAGTCCAGATTGCAGAATTGCTACAAAGTTCAGCTGTTTATGCCAAATTTTACATCCCCCCCTTCCTGAAAGCTATAATGATGGCTGGATCCCAGGCTGGATTGTCTTACCTAGGTGGATTTATGTTACCCAGAAGAAATTGATCCGTCTCTGTATTGATTTTCCTTTATTCGATCTGGCGATCGCTGTTTTGTCAGTTTGATTACAATGTAGTATCAGTGCTTGCTGTTCAGTTAGCTATGTACAGAATGATAAATATTTTATTTTACAACAATGTAGTAATGAATATTTGATGTGTTCTTTAAAGTCCACCACCCCCGCTATATAAACTCCTACTCCTTAGATAAATTATTTGCTGAGTACAAGAATACTACATAAAACATTGCAGGTATACTCCAAGCTTCTCCTGCATGCTACTCATCATCTCAGGATGAAGGAGACTTCTAAAGACCTGGGAAAACCTCTGGCTGACAGGAGACCTAACCATGCAAGCGGGACATTTAGGGCGACATGTATGAATGGGGCTGGTGTCTTTTCAGCCCGACATCTAGCGCAGCCCCGTTCGCAATAGGTTTTAAAGAGAACCTTTCACAAAGGTTATGCCCCCTTGCTGAGGGCAGCACAAGCCAGTGTCAGACCTGCTGTTTCCAGCGTTGTGTCCCTTAATCTGTAAGATACTGGAGTTTTAGAGTATTTAAAGGGGTTGTCTCACTACAAGGATCGCTGATTTTTATGTTAAAGATCTTGCAAAAACAAGTCACATTGCAAGATGTGTCCATTAACAGTATCCTACCTATTCCTAGATATCCCCTCTTGTATGGGCTGCATCAGCTCCTCAGGTCGCTATAGCTACAGACCTGTTCGATCTCTCATGATAGGCTGCCAGCGCTGGTTGCTATAGCTACAGACCTGTTCAATCTCTCCTGATAGGCTGCCAGCACTGGTTACTATAGCTACAGACCTGTTCGATCTCTCCGGATAGGCTGCCAGCACTGGTCACTATAGCTACAGACCTATTCAATCTCTCATGATAGGCTGCCAGCACTTGTTGCAATAGCTGCAGACCTGTTCAATCTCTCATGATAGGCTGCCAGCACTGGTTGCTATAGCTGCAGACCTGTTCAATCTCTCCTGATAGGCTGCCAGCACTGGTTGCTATAGCTACAGACCTGGTTTCTACTGCAGCCTAGTGGAAGCCAGTAAACACCCCCCTGAATTCAAAGTGAAACCAAGAAAACAGGACTGAGGGAAGATGAATCAATGTAGTGAGACAACCCCTTTAATGCTCAAATCTGCAGTTTTCAACCAGAAAAGAGTCACTTGAAGAGTCAGTTTTTTCCATGCCCCGCCCACCTGAGGCTAGCCCCGCCCATCTCAATTGATAAATCTATAACTTTGAATAGGTAGAACCAGGTGAACAACTGCCAGGTGGGTGGGGCTAGCCTTTGGTGGGCGGGGCACCAAAGGCATTAAATGCTCTAAACCTCCAGCATCTTACAGAATAAGGGACACAGTGCTGGAAACACTTTGAAATGTGCCTGATTTGGGGGGGAAGGAGTGCGGGAGGTGGGGCACACTAGAAACGTATGACGCAATAGATTTATAGCTTCAGTACGGCAAATACAGGTGCATTACTGCTGGAACAGGTAGAGCACTTTAAAGTGGTTTACCTGAGCCAGAATTGTCGTATTAGCACTAGAATGCGCCTGATTTATGATCAGCTGTAGAACAAGCATATAAATCAGGGGCAATCTATACTATTTATATGTGCTTAAAAATTGGCGTCTAAATGCCAAAAAGTATACATTTCGCCCTTATGGTTTATCCCCCACGTCAAGGGTTATTGGTTGGTTTTTCAGATGGTTTGTGGTTTTTGAAACCCTCTGAAAACCGACAAGCAACGCTCCCCATAGACTTTTAGAGAAAATCCGTGCAGCAGTCCCCACTGAACAGATTTTCCGCTGGCGTAAGCAAATACTTAGAACATGTTCATTCTTCTGTCCAGTTTTCAGGCAGAACATGAACATGTGCGTGCGAAGGGGGAAGGCTTAAATCCGCAAACCGTGGACAAAATCCAACCCCTATGTGCCAAAAAAAGACTAAATCACAGTCAGAAAATCCAGCCTCTGTTTGGTCTTTGCCGTGTGAACGTAGCCTTATTTTGACTAAGTCTGAATCATTTAACTCCATCTTTTGGCGTTGGGCAATTCAGTTCATTCCTCTGCAGCGATATCTTTTGGCGTTGCTGCAGACATTGGAGTTTGCTGTGCCCGGTGCTGCAGCAGCGCTGCAAATGGGGCTGTACTACATAGCTCTGATCCCAGCGCAGTTCCTGCAAGCACCGGGACAAAGGGGAACCTCCGCTCCCTGGTGCTTTAACCCTTTGATTGCCGCAGTTCGTCACCTCAGCACAATCAAAGGGTTTCCCTGTTCTGTCGGGTGATTGGAACACCCGGTCACCCGACAGAGTTCGGGGAACGGCCGGGACAGTCCGTCCTGGGACCTAGAGTAGCCCCAGGGCTGTTTGTGTAACAAGCCAGTGATCAGGGCAGACTGTGTGCTGTCCTGATCACTGCCTGTGTCAGACTGACACAAATTATAAGGTATTAGCATATATGAATTACCAAGTAAAAAAAAAAAAAAAACAGTTCTCCCTTCATGAGATTTAAAAAAAAAAGTGAAAAACATAAAAAGGTAAAAAAAAGAAAATAAGTAATAAAATAAAAATAAATAAATAATAAAAAATAATTGTGCATACATTACACTCACAAAAAAGACCTACACATATCCACACGACCGATATAACAAACAAGTTACTAATGTGAATTTTGGGGTAAAAAAAAAAAAATTGGAATTTTTTTTAAAAAATAAAACAAATTCTGCAATTATTTATAAGTGAACTTAAACTATTCCCACATAAAGTAAAGCTCGTCTCGAATAAAACACGGCTTCGTAAAACTGCGTCATTGAAAAAATAAAAAAGTTACAACTGTGTAAATGCAAGAAGGCAAAAACTAAAAAAAAAATTCTGGACATTAACTACTTTTCAGGCGTTCGGCTTAAAGGGTTAAACTGTTAAAGTTGACTTGTCTCTATTTTATTGCATCATTTGAAGACTAGGATATTGTTTTATCTATGGATTTATCAATACAGTGAACAGATAGCTATAAACTATATTTCTTTATACAAAAAAGGTCACAATAAAATCATAAAGCGGAACGTAAGTATTCCGAATGGGAAGTCATTGTATCCGAGACATCAATGAAGTTGGATAATCAAGGAATAATTAACAATAAACATGATCTGTCATAGAGTTCATATATATTGGTGGCGGAAAGTCAATAGGAGCGAAAAAGGGGCAATTCATAAGGGAAATAATCTATAGTGAACATGTGCCTGAATACAAAGCACAAGAAATGAGACCATTAATAATATCATTCATGAAAAAATGTTACTTATATACAAAATATTTATAATTTATAAATATAATAAATATACAGTAGGAGAATGTGAAAACCCCATATTACATTTTAAATACATACAACTAATAAATGTCACCAGTAGTACTTTACACTATACAGTAATTCATATATAATACATGCAGGGTAATATAGTACATATGGTATACACTATACAGTAATTCATATATAATACATTGAGAGTAATCGAGTACATATCGTATACACTATAGAGTAATTCATATATAATACATGTAGGGTAATAGAGTAGATACAGTATACACTCAAGTCACATTGTTATGACCACTTCCTACTTTTAGTATAAAGGAAGTCATGTGTGGCGAGCTGGCTTGGTGAGTATATAAGGTGTGTGATAGGCTGTCGGCACACATATCACTCATTGGTGTCATGGGTAAAAGAGATGATTTATCCGAGTTGCAAAAAGGCGGAATTTCGGACACTGTACAGTTTGTGAACTGTTGGCTGCTGCTGTTGTGGTGAAGGTATCGTGAGTGGTCAAATTAGGGGCATTGCTAATAAGTGAATTTGACACTGTGGAGAGCCCTATGCCATTGATGTGAGATATGAATGTAGGCTAAGAAGGTACAAGGGAATGAACCACACAATACGGTGGAGCAGCTCACCACCGAAATGACCTAAGGGACAACTAGACATGATGTTAACCCTACTGTGTATGGGGCCCAGAGCAGACAGATGTCACTGCACCTCTGCTAACCCTACTGTGTGTGGGACCCAGGGCAGGCGGATGTCCACTGCACCTCTGCTAACCCTACGTGTATGTGGCCCCGGAGCAGAAGTTGTACACTGCACCTCTGCTAACCATACAGTGTATTGGGCGGCCCCAGTAGGGGAGACAGCATTTCACTGCACCACTGGCCTAACTCTACTGAGTTATGGGCCCCAGTAGCAGATGGATGTCATGCACCTATGCTAACCTACTGTGTCATGGGGCCCTGGAGCAGACGCGATGTCACTGCACCTATTGCTAACACTACTGTGTATGAAGCCCTGAAGCAGACGGATGTCACCGCCACTCTGATAAAACCTACTGTGTATAGGGGCCTGGAGCAGATGGAAGTCACTGCACCTCTGCTTACCCTACTGTGTATGAGGTCCCGGAGCACAGTTGGATGTCCAACGGGCACCATCTGCATTACCCTAACCTTGGTAGGTATCGGCGGTACCTGGAGCAGATGGATCGTCCACTGCGCCTCTGCTAAACCCTAATGTGTATGGAGGCCCCGGAGCAGGGATGTCCACATGCACCTCTGCTTAATCCTACTGTGTTGAGGCCCGGAGCAGACGGCTTGTCACGCACCTATGCTAACATACTAGTGTATGGGGCGCCGGACGCAGATGGCTGGCCCACTTTCACCTCTGCTAACCCTACTGTGTGATGGGGCCGCAGAGCTGACGGATGTCACTGCACCTCTTGATAACCTACTGTGTAGGGGGCCCTGGAGCAGATGGATGTCACTGCGCCTCTGTAACCCTACTGTGTATGGGGCACGGAGCAGATGGATGTCACCTGCAACCTATGCATAACCGCTACTGTGTTTGGGGCCTGGAGCAGAACGGATGTCACTGCGCCTTCCCCTATCTGTGTATGGGAGCGCGGGAGCAGTCGGATGTCACTGCATCCCTCCTGCCTAACCATACTGTGTTAGGGCGGCCTGGAGCTGATGGATGTCACCTGCGCCTCTGCTAACCCTACTGTGTATGGGGCCCCGGAGCAGAACGGACTGTCACTGCACCTCTGCTAACCACTACCGGTGCTCTATGGGGACTGAGCAGACGGATGTACTGCGCCTCCCCTACTGTGTATGGGGCGCCGGTTCACGGATGTCACTGCACCTCATTGCTAACCCTATGTGTAGGGGGCCATGAGAAGATGGATGTCACTGCGCCTCTGCTAACCCTACTGTGTATTAGGGCCGCCGGAGCAGACGGATGTCACTTGCCACCTCTGCTAACCCTACTGTGTATGGGGCCTGGAGCAGACGGATGTCACTGCGCCATCTGCTATAAACACTACTGTGTATGACGGCCCTGGATCGCAGACGGATTTTGTCACTGCAACTCTGCTAATCCTACTGTGTTATGAGGATCGAGTAGAGAGAAGCAGACGGATGTCCACTGATGCACCTCTGCTATAACCCTACTGTTGTATGGGGGACCCCGGAGCAGTCGGATAGTCACCGCACCACTGATATCCCTACTGTGTATGGGCGCCGGAGCAAGATGAGATGATCACTGCACCTCTGACCTAACCCTAATGCTGTTATGGGGGCCCGGAACCTGCAGTAGATGTCTGCACACTATGCTAAACCTACATTTGTGTGGCGCCACCGGAAAGCAGACAAGATGTCACCTGCACCTCTGCTAACTCTTCTGTTTAGGCGCGGCACACCGAAGCAAGAAGGATGTCACCATGCACCTCTGCTAACCTACGGTGTATAAGGCCCCTGGAGCAGAACGGATGTCACTGCACCTCTGCATAACCCCTACTGTGTTATGGGGCAGATCCGGAGCAGATGGACTGTCACTATGCACACTCTGCCTAAAACCTACTGTGTATGAGGCCCCAGAGGAGAATGGATGTCCACTGCATCTCTGATGACCCTACTGTGTAATGAGGACCCAGTGGAGATCGGATGTCACCTGACATCCTCTGGCTATCCCTACTGTGTTGGGGCCCCCGGAGCAGACTTAGTCACCGCACCTTCCTGCTAACCCTACTGTGTTATGGGCCCCCTGGGAAAGGACAGATGTCACTGCACCTCTTGCTAACATCTACTGCTGTATGGGGCCTAAGGAGCAGATGGATATCACTGCACCTCTGACTAACCTTATGTGTCATGGGGCCCATTAAGCAGACAGATGTCACTGCACTTCTGCTAATCCTACTGCATATAAGGCCCCCGCAGCAGACGGATGTCCCGGCACCTCTACTAACCCTACTGCATATGGGTCCCCAAAGCTTCAAAGGCTTTAATTATCACTGCAGAATCGGAATTGGCCCTTCGCTAATTAGCAGACGATTGCTTCTCACGTTTTCTTCTTCATCAAACAGATGGACATTGGCATGTCAGACAAGAGATATCAGAGAACAAACACTCTGCAACCATTGCTTGAAGAACACTATCTGGTAGTGGCAGTAGTATGGTCTAGGGAATGTTCTCTAGATCACTCATTCATATAGAAGACACTCTCAACCAATTTCAGTATGAATCTATCCTTGCAGATCAAGTACACTTCTACATGCTGATTGTCTTATCTGAGGCAGATGGGAAAAAAATCTGCGACATTGGTTGCAATGACCAAGGCTTTCAAGTACTACCATGCCTTTTAATTCCCCAGAACTCAGTTGAGCACTTATGGGAGCCCCTGGATGGTGGTGATGGTTCTATGGCCCCTACAGCAGCTGTGGGGGCCCCTGGATGGTGGTGTTGGTTCTATGGCCCCTACAGCAGCTGTGGGGGCCCCTGGATGGTGGTGTTGGTTCCTATGATCCCTCCAGCCAGCTGTGGGATAGCACCTGGATGGTAGTGTTGGGCTCTAATGGACTCCTGCAGCTGTGGGAGCCCATGGGATGGTGGTGTTGGATGTATGGACCCTCCAGCAAGCTGTGTGGGACAGCCCTGGAATGGTCGTGTTGATCTATGGACCCTCAGCAGCTGTGAGCACACCTGGATGGTGTATGTCTGGCTCTATGGACCTCCAGCAGCTGTGGGGCCACTGGCTTGGTGGTATTGGCCTCTATGACTCCTCCAGCAGTTGTGGAACCCCTGGATGGTGATGTTGGCTCTGTGGACCCTCCAGCAGCTGTGGGGCACCTGGATGGTGGTGTTGGCTCTATGGCCCCTCCAGCAGCTGTGGGATCCCAGGTTGGCGGCATTATTGGCTCTATCTGTACCACTCAGCAGCTTGTGGGCCCTGGAATGGTGGTGTTTGGCCTCTATGGCCCCTCCAGCACTGTGGGATCCATGGATGGCCGGTCGTTGCTCTTTGGGGACCTTCCTGCAAGCTGTGGGAGCACCTGGATGCGTCGGGTTGGTCTATGAATCATCCAAGCTGCTGTGGAATGCTCCAAGGTGTCAGCTCCAGATACCTGTGACAACCTATCAGGACCATCTAACTGCTGTCCAGGCTGCACATGATGGTGACTGGGGATAATAGTTGACGGTCATAATAATGTGACTCATCTGTGTATAAACATAATAAATATAGTAGTTGCTTAAAGACATCATTTATGCAATAATAAATCCGTAATTCATATATAATGCCATAACAGGATAATGGAGTCATCCTAACCATTACAATCATCACAACTGAACAAAAGTCTGAATACTAAATACTGAATAATAAATATAGCATCAATAACGCCACAAAATACAACCTCAAATAGCAGGACACAGAGCAGTAGGTACAAGTGTAGACTAAGCAGCTTTATGTGCTTCAAACCCTCTGGACCTTAAGCTGATACATCTTACTTACAATGAAAAATTGAAGCAAATCATTAGGACAGGCAAGGGGTTTGAGAAGCTACATCAGCAACACTCTCTCCTGACCTGATAGCTTGCGACAATGTATTAGTGTACAAGTAAAATGTATGATCCGATGCTTAGGTCAGGTCCACACAGCAAATGTCAAAATACCGTCCAAAATCTGATGGCATTTTGACATTTGCAGGACCGCAGTTTTTGGCACGGATTTGCCCAAAAGCTGCGGTCAGTTTTCGGATTTGCCGTCGACTCTGTACAATTGAATGTGTGGGAATCCAAAGGCAATGCGCCATAATCCTGCGGAATATGCAACATATTGCATTTCCTCTTGCAGTTCCGACACTGTTGCTGTTTTGGCTACCTGTCATTAGTTGGTGGGCACACATCACATTTTGCTATAAAATCTATCTATATACATGATTAGAGATGGGCAAATTGATTCTAACGAAGTGGACTTTGTTTAGAATTTCAGGAAAACTTCACGGTTCTGAACGAAGCGAAGCATTGGGGTACTCTCGGTGTGAACGAAGCGTGCTTTTCAATTGATTATAAATGACTCTCCAACCCCCCACCGCGAAGCACATGGGCGCGTACATGGGCAAAGAATTGGGAGGAAGAAGGGCATTAGCCTGCTTGACATGGCAGCGGATGAAGCATTCAGAGAAACGGGCGGGATTCTGTGACGTCCCACACTATATAAGTCAGGCGCCGACGCTGGCGAGATCCACAACTCCTCAAACTGTATTGATCAGGGAAGGTGCTGCCGGCGGTTGATTGTTACTGAAGAACTAGATTTTATACAGCGCTTTTTTGTGGGGTGTTCTCATAGGAGACGATTTATCCTCTAACGCTTCTATTTTCTATTTTTGGGATATTGGTTCTGAATCCATTGTGCCGTCCACTGCAGCTGCCATATACATTTTAAATACTATCTGCCTAACAGCACATTGAATATCACAAGGGAGGATCTAGCCACGTTCCTGTTGTATCTCATTTAAAGAAACAGCGTTTTTACAATAAAATTACCACTTCATTTTTGGCTGCTCAATTCTTTGGCAGACAATTTACATCCAGGCCAGGGTTAATTAGAGTTGTTATTCAGCTGTGGTGACTCCAAGAATCCGTCACACTTTTCACCGCCAAATATATTACATTTTTCTGATAGACCTAATTCACAAGCAAAGGTAATTTACAACTTTTAAACTCTTGTTGGTGTGACGTTAAAAAAACACCGCATTGTAACAACGCTACCAAAGCTAGTAGTTTGGGTGGATCAATTCTTTGGCGCAATTTTACATCCAAGGGTTAACTAAGTATTTTCTGCAGTTGCCCACTCAGTAAAAGATACCTTTCTTTTTCCCACCGGCCACAGAAGTAATTCTGTAGCATAATTCATATCCGAAGGTTAATCTATCGCCTTTACCATTCAGTTAAAATTATCATCAGAGTTTTTTAAACGACAAACATAACAGTCAATTTTCCTGGACACTTTGTGGAGCGCATTTATATCCAAGGGTTCGCCAACAAGCTTGTTACTGGGTTCATTTGGAGTCAAAACAGGGTGTATATTTATTCATATACAGAATATTCTTCATCAAACCAGCTAATTTGTCTGATACATTTTAGAACCAAACAGTATGTCAGACAGAGAGGTGCAGGACTTTCACCAGCGAGTGGCAGTGGCACAAAACATTCCTGGAACAGGTCCAGGTAGCAGGACAGCAAGGGGATCGTCGCAGCAGGGGTTCACTGGGTGAGGCCTCAACTGCCGATGTCATCTAGCGGGCCGTGTGTTGTTCAGCAACCCAAGGGTTCTTTGATTGGTTGGACTAGGTTATCCACTTCCTCCCAGATGACATCTGACAACCCAGCCAAGGAAGTCGGTGGGGAACGTCAGAACAAACCCTTGTGGCAGGCCCCCGGGAGCGGGTCAGAGGCCCTCACCTGTCCTCAATACCGCCTCTGTCCCATCCGGTTCCCTCAGCCAAGAGTTCTACTATGTGGTCTGGGTCTCAGCGCACTATTATAGCGAGGATGAACAATTTGAGGAGGGCAGTCAGCAGCTACTCTGGATGCGAAAGAAATGGGGCCAATATCCCCGCTTCTTGCTGTAGGCGGCTTAGTATAGATGCTTGAGAGTGGCATGGAAGCCAAGGTCATGTTGTGAGGGGGTCAGCCTATGCATACACAAGACCGGTGATGCCGGACAGCAAGTGACGATGAAAACACAATAGGTTGATTGATGTAGCCGACCGCACTTGGGAAGGGGTAAAGGCAAGGGGCTTCATCATCGTCAGCGAGAAGAGGGTGTCACGATTGCGCCTCCAGGCAGCGGCGCAGCAGCAAGGGGTCGTCGTGCGTGAAGTCAGCAGGATAGCAGCAGTGTGAGGGTCGGGAGACAAGCGGCCACGGGGTAAAAAACCCGCTTCGCTCGCGGGTCCCAAAAAACCAGTTGCGCCCACAAGGGGCTCAGCGAGGCAGCAGGAGGAGCCGACGAATATGGGTGTATACTAGAATCTGTAAGCAGAAAGTGGAAGCGTGGCCAGGGAGCTTACGTTGGCACCTACAGGCCTGTGGTCAACACATGCAGCGTCACCATCCGCGTTGGCCTGGGAGAAAACGTGGCTCAGATGTGGTGGTCCAACCCTGCCGCCGCAAGCAGCAGCGCCCAGTGGCACGCATGCAATTGCAGCCAGTCAAGGGGCTTTTTTTCCCCCAACCCCCAACAAACCTTGCAAGATGGCGAGCTGTTTCTCTTTGACATCATATCCTGGTCCAGATGCTATTGCTCACTCGTATTCTGGACGCAGACAAGTCGCTTCAGCGGAGGCGATTGCAAAGAGACAACAGTATGGTCCAACTTAATAGGTGCAGAAGATGACCGTTATACTCCTGTCCAAGTTGTTGGTGCTGCAGTCCATTCTTTCCAAATGGTAGGATCGGCACCGTTCAAAGAACTAATGGCTTGTGCCGAGCGAGATGTGACGAGTTCCAAAGCCAGTAATTTTCTTTTTCCCAACAAAGAGTAGTACAGCATTCATAAATACTGTAGAACAGAAGGTGGCCAGTCCTTGAGCTGTATCGGTTTGTTCCAAGGTACACGGCAGCCAGCGACGTCTGGAAGCTGTAAATCTACGGTAGGGCCAAGTACTTTGTCATTTACGGCCCACTGGGTGAATGTGCTTCCGGCCCAGGCACACCAACAACTTGGACAGGAGACGCCGCTTTCCCTCAACGTTTGTCAAACTCGCGGCCCTGACTGCGCAATGTCCGGCCTACTCCTCCTCCTCCACCAACACCCATCTCAGCATCCACAAGCTACTGCTCCCATCATACCACATGTGTAGGGACAGCGGTGTACGCCAGTTCACACCTGGCCTGCCTCAGCGAACGATGTCACACAGGGGAGGTACTGCTTCAGCGTCATGCAGCAAAGGAAATCGATGTGTGGCTTTCTCAGGCAAATTGCCTATTCTTAAACCATGGTGCTAACGGACAATGTGTGGAACATGATGTCCGCGCATGCACCGAGGAGGGGATGGTCCATACGCCCTGCATGGCGCACTCTTCCGTGTTACAATCTGGTTGTTGAAAACGGTTCCTGAAGTCTTCACGATTCTTCATGATGATTCTGAAAATGGCCAGGGATATGTTGATGCACTCTCATACCATTCCTTCAAAGCCAGGAAACCACCCTCCTCGAGTGCACGCGGCAGAACGGGCCTCCCTCCAACAAACTCTCGATATGCGATGTTTCCACCCGTTGGAATTCCAAGCCTGCACTTGTTTGGACCACTGTTTGAACAGAGAAAAGGCCATTAACGATTTTTTGTGATACCAGGCGGACATCAAACTTTGAGTGTAAACTTTGATGTCAGCCAAGTGGCAGCTATGCGTGACACTGCCGTTTGTTCGAGGCCATGCCGAGGAGAGGCACGTTATTTGTCAGTCGCAGACTACGGAATGAATACGTCATCCACTGCTTCATGTCCTGGGAACAGATGCTGAAAAAATCTTGTCCTCCTGGGCAGGGGACTGGAGAGGTGGCGAGCTAATCTCGTGCCACATTGAGTCCCCGTTGGTGGGGAATGAAATGGAGGAGGTACGGACAATGGAGCAGAAGCATTGCTGGTGTGATTATGAGTGGATTTTCTACCCAAAGGTGACAGACTGAGGAGGAGCAGTGAGCAGCTGGAGGAGGGTTAGACTGGAGATGAGGAGACAGAGGCAGATGAACCCGCAAGCACCGTGGCAGTTATAGAGTGGAGATGGAGGCAGGGAGCCCCTCGGTGTCACTTGTGCAGATGGCCGCAGCATGCTGATTCTACCTGGCTAGTGACAGATGATTGTCCAGCATCCGCGCAGAGGGATGATGAATCCTTGCTACCGGTCCAAAATGGGACGACTTTTTCCAGCTATTGAGAGGGAGGACAAACCCAAATACTATAGGGAAATTCCTCCGTGTCAGTTGGCCGCTGCCTATGTGCGGCACTCGTCCCTCCTCTGACAGGTCTGACCGGGGGGTTCTTCAGCGCTCACCATACTACTGCGCGGCTTGCTGGGGGAAGGGTTCTTGCGGGGGGGGGTTCGTCTTGCAGTACCAGCTCCATCAGCAGCAACTAGTGTTCTGAGGTCATGTTGAGAAGCTTCCATATCACCCCGCCTAGTGAGGAGTGCAGTCGCCAGCAGCAGCCAGGGACCTGGAAGCTGGACCATGAACCAAACAGGTGGTATCACTACTTGCGAAAAGCACTCTTGCCACCCCAGTTTAGACAGATCCGCTGGACTGCTGGGCAGCAAACTGGATGTTGGCCGCAAGCTTTGCCGAGTTCATGCAGTGGAGAAGTGTCCTTGCATGGCCAGTAGTGTGCATCAGAGCGGGTGTTCAGTGCAGCGTGCGGCCATCGTTACCCCAAAGGAGAAACCACTTGTCCACGGGATATGTTGGAACGACCCCCCCCCCACCCCCCCCTGACTCTTGTCCAGATGAAATCAGGCGTGGGGATCCCGGCCAATATTCCGAACTCCAATGCCTAGGCGCCAGACTACATCAGCCATGACGCCTCACCCAAACTGTGAGAAATGAGTCTGGGTTCAACACTACCTGGCCTCAGCCACTATTCTGATAGATGCCACCGTGCTGATGCCACACATTTGCTGACAGCTTTCTCCCCATCTTCCACCAAACCATCTTTACCAGGGGACTGGTATTGCCACCCACCTCCAACTCTGTCATTGTGCGACACTGTCATGACCTCATGCTGCTTGCTGTGGCTGCTGCCGATGACCTCACACACTGTGTCTTGTGCCACTCTCTGACCTAATGCTGTTGCTCTGCGCCCTTCACAATCCACTCTACTGGTGCATTGTTCCCACTCTGTAGCCTACTCCTGTTTTTGCCCCACCCCAGAATGTGATTGTGCCATTTCTGACCTCAATGTGCTGCTGTGGCTGCTGCCGTGACTAGGGGACACTGTGTCATTGTGCCACTCTGTGGCCTATTCTGTTTTTGCCAACATTCAAGAATGTCATTGTGCCAACTGTCTGACCTCATGCTGCTGTTGTGGCTGCCTGCCGTGACCTACACACTCGTTCATTGTGCATGTCATCGACCTCTGCTTGCTGCTGTGGGCTGATGCCGTGAACTACACACTGTGTCATGTGTCGCCACTGTCTGACCTCAATACTGCTGCTGTGGTGCATGCGTTTTCTACCATGTATCATTGTCCCACCTCTGTGGCGCTTCTCTCTGTTTTTTCCACCCTCCAGATGTCCATTGTGCCACTTCTGACCCATGCTGCTGCTGTTGGCTGCTGCCTGTGACCTACACATGTTTCATTGATGCCACTGTCTACCTCATGCTGCTGCTGTGGCTGCTGCCGTGACTGACACACTTCATTGTGCCACTGTCCTGGACCTCATGCTGCTGCATCGTGGGCTGATGCCGTGACCTTCACACTCTTCATTGTGCCACTGTCTGACCTCATGCTGCTGCTGTGACTGCTGCCGTGTCCTCCCACACTGTGTCATTGTCCACTCTGTGCCTTACTCCTGTTTTTGCCACCTCCAGAATGTCATTGTGCCACTGTTCTGACACTCATGATGCTGCTGTCGGCTGCTGCGTGTAAACCTACACATGGGTCATTGTGCCACTCTGTGGCCCCCTACTCCTGTTTTGCCACATCACAATATCATTGTGCCACTGTATGACACCTCATGCTGCTGTGTGCTGCTGCCCGTCATCCACACACTGATGTTGCCATCTGAGCCCTCAGTTGTTTTTTTTCCAGTTGTCGTACCATGATTTATCAGGGACTACATTTCCCTTCAGTTTTTTGGTCAGTTTTGCCTCTTAAGTGCCCAGGAATTTTATACGTGAAGCGATTCTAAGTGCAGGCGGCAGTCATCTGCATTGTAATACTAAAACACAACATTGTATGAGCCAAAACAAGCTCCTCTGCATATTTAAGCATGGCACAACGTTCTACAGCACCCTGCTGGCTCTGTGCACCTGGAAATAGCTGTTTTTTAACGTGATTCGTCCCGAAGTAATTCGGAACGAAGTTATTTTTTGCCGAGAAATCCGGCGAAGTGAACGAACCGAATTTCGGGAAATTCGCCCATCTCTACACATGATATGTGAAGAGTAAATTAGTGATGGTTTGACCATCAACATAGCTGTGTCACCCCAAATTATTGCCTATAATAGGTTCAAGGAACTTCAATCTGACACTCTGGCTTCTTAAATTGCCGCTTCAGCTTACTGTCATCAGCTGGTGGGGGCCCATAATATTTTGCTACGGGGCCATATGAAGAGTGTCATAAAAGGGCCCACCAGTAGAGTTGAGGATTGGGGAGCAACAGTGGAGATTATTCTTGGGGCTCACCAGTGGAGTTCAGTCCTGGGGCCTGTCAATAAAATGAATTACAGGAGCTCACCACTGGAGTTGAGTCTTGGGACAAATCAGTGGAGTTTATTCTTGACACCCACCAGTAGAGTTAAGTTTTGGGGTCCATCGGTAGTGTTGAGTCATGAGGCCCACCAGTGGAGTTGATTCTTGATGCCCACCAGTAGTGTTGAGTCATGAGACTCACCAGTGGAGTTGATTCTTGATGCCCACCAGTAGTGTTGAGTCGTGAGGCCTACCAGTGGAGTAGAGTCTTGGTTTCCAAGAGTGGAGTTCAATCTTGAGGCCCACCAGTGGACTTGATTCTTGATGCCCACCAGTAGTGTTGAGTCATGAGGCCCACCAGTGGAGTTGGTTCTTGATGTCCACCAATAGTGTTGATTCTTGACGCCCACCAGTAGTGTTGAGTCTTGGGGCCCACCAGGGTAGTCAAGTTTAGGGGCCTACCAATAGAGTTGATTATAATCGCTCACCAGTGGAGTTGAGTCTTGCCGTCTACCAGTAGAGTTGATTATAGGTGTCTACCAGTGGAATTTATTCTTGGTGTCTACCAGTGAAGTTGAGTCTTGGGGTCTACCAATAGAGTTGATTATAGGACTCCACCAGTGGACAAGTCTTGGGGCACACCAGTTGAGTTGAGTCTTTAGGGCCCAAGAGTAGAATTAATGTTTGGAGACCACTTTGCAGCTACAGTGCATGATTGTACATACCGCACATGCCTTGGTGAAATCTCCCTCTTGACTTCTACCTCTTTCTATCTGCATTTGTCCCTGATAAGTAGCCCCATGACAGCAATGCCCAGGAGCCTTCTATGCCAAAGGACCAACTCGGAACCAGGGTGACCTCTGCTCCCCTGGGGTCAGTCCAAGCTTGCCTATGAAATCTATTTCTGCCCGTGATATGTGGAGTAAAAATGAATGATAGTTTCCTGTGTATTTCTGAAATAAAACCTAGTATGACTTCAACATAGCAATTAGGTGCCATTTTGAAATGTAAATTTACGCTTTAAAATGAGCTTTAAAATCCACCTGATTAAAGGCATATTTTGAAGTTTAATATGCAGTAAAGAATATACGCAGCGAAAATACGCTCCACTGTTTTTATGGGGATCTTACTTGCATAAACGCCTCAGGAATTGACAGTGCACTTACAATGATGTGAGTTCAATCGTCCCAAAATACATGCTGCAATTACACGTGTGAATAACGCGCATATTTTACATTGGAATCAATGACATCTGCCTAGAACATTGCTTGACCCAAGCAGTTTAAAATTACGCCATGTGAACATACTCTAACATTACTTGTCTACAGTGCATGTCATCTGTCTAGTTCTGCCAGCAGTTTTAGGGGTCCCTATCTAGACTCCTCAATAGACTAATGTAAACATTTCCTAATAATTTAAATTCTAATTCTACCCACACAACATTTGTGATGCTCAAAACAAGACGAATTTGTTGGTTCTTCGCTGGGATGTGCCATGAAGCATGTTGTCTTATTTTCTGTTCTTCTACACAGAGAATATTCCTCTCTCCGAGTTTCTTTGAAAACAGAGGGAATCTATAGGGGACGAGGCTTTTCTCATTACTCATTGATGTGACTTGCAGATCTGAATGCATCTCCCACATGGTCCTTTTCTCCATTCAAAGTCATCCAGCTACGGGCAATGCCACCATAGAAAGGATTGTGGGATGATGGGAAGATGTGCTCCTGTTAGGAGAAGTTTGATGAAGTGATAGGAGGAGTTCTAGAACAGATTAGGGATGAGCGGGATCTGCTGATCGATGAGATCATATTCTTCGAGCTGGAGCTGACTGTTGTTTTTCTTCCTATACATATGATATTGGGACAATCCGCCGTCTTCCTTTCATTCTGCTCGTGTCACATATCACAGCAAGCTCCTTTTGTTTGACGTGGAGGCTGAAGGATGTGGCAGTAAATCAGCATTGCGCTGCGTGCTGTTAATGCTTCCGCTTGATATATAAACCTCTTTGCCTGTATTCTGGTTGCCCTGCTGACTGATGACTTATTAAATCCTTGTCTTTCTCTGATTTTTTTTTCCTCCGTAGACAGCTGAAAATGATACTTGCAATAACCCCTCGCTTACGCTCTTCAAGAAATATTGTATTTTACTTCTGCTAAATATTTCCAAGAGAAATTCAAAAGACTGGAATTCCCGAAAGTCAATGAAAAGAGATCTATTTGTCTAATCGACTCCGGTGGGAAAAATACTGGTTAATGAATTTCTGACCTCTCGTAAGAAGTAGATGTGTAGAGAGGCATTATTAGAATAAAATGTATAGCATTCAAAGGGTTGAAAGTTATCCCTAATTCTCCAACATGGGATTCAGGAGGTCAATGAAATTCAATAAGATTAACAGATAAAGACACCAACAAAAAGGCATTGATAAATAAGAGATTTATTATGGGTTAGAGACATAATAATGAAAGAAAAAATGCAAAAAAATAATTTTACTACAACAATAACCAAACATAGCGCGACCTGTATGAACGTTGGTGCTGACAGTTCTAAATAGCTTTAAGGCAGTGTAGAATGCTCCAGAATGTATGAAGCTGTTCTTCTGCAGGTCATACATACAGGGCAGTGTAGAGCCAATACCACAAGTCATGCTCAGGCACCACCTTTACCCTGGTCTGTTCTTCTGCAGGTCATACATACAGGGCAGTGTAGAGCCAATACCACAAGTCTGGTTCAGACACCACCTTTAACCTGGTCTGGCTGTTCTTCTCCAGGTCATACAAACAGGGCAGTGTAGAGCCAATATGGCAAGTCTGGCTCAGGCACCACCTTTACCCTGGTCTGGCTGTTCTTCTGCAGGGCATACATAGAGGGCAGTGTGGGGCTAATATCACAAATCTGGCTCAGGTACCACCTTTACCCTGGTCTGTTCTTCTGCAGGTCACACATACAGGGCAGTGTAGAGCCAATACCACAAGTCTGGCTCAGGCACCACCTTTACCCTGGTCTGTTCTTCTGTAGGTCATACATACAGGGCAGTGTAGATCCAATACCACAAGTCTGGCTCAGGCACCATCTTTACCCTGGTCTTGCTGTTCTTCTGCAGTCATACACTACAGGCGAGTGTAGAGCCAATACCACAAGTCTGGCTCAGGCACCACCTTTACCCTGGTCTGGTATTCTTCTGCAGGTCATACATACAGGGCAGTGTAGAGCCAATACACAAGTCTGGCTCAGGCACCCCTTTACCCAGGTCGGTCTGTTCTTCTGCAGGTCATACATACAGGGCAGTGTAGAGCCAATACCACAAGTCTGGCTCAGGCACCACCTTTACCCTGGTCTGCTGTTCTTCATGCAGGTCATACATACAGGGCAGTGTAGAGCCAATACCACAAGTCTGGCTCAGGCACCACCTTTACCCTGGTCTGTTCTTCTGCAGGTCATACATAAAGGGAAGTGTAGAGCTAATAAAACAAGTCTGGCTCAGGCACTTCCTTTACCCTGGTCTGGCTGTTCTTCTGCAGGTCATACATATAGGTGCAGTGTAGAGGCAATACCACAAGTCTGGCTCAAGCACCACCTTTACCCTGGTCTGGCTGTTGTAACTGTTCTGCACCTAGGTTTGGCATCCAATATTTATAAATGTGTCTAGTCCTATGACTATGGTGCGACGCCCCCAGAAACACCCCCACATCTTACAAATGCACTTCTCGCACCAAAGTTTAGAGTACACCTGTTCATATATTCTTTATGGCTCAAAGTGCCCCCGAAAACTGGTGCAGCCCTATTCATACATGTTGCCCCAAAAAATGAAACCCAA